>JAOVVE010384958.1:0-12759 GCA_028565655.1 Hoplisoma axelrodi | reverse complement strand
CACCTGCAGCCCAGAAACGGGGCAGGTCAAATGTGTGGTCACGAAATGCAAGTCATCTGAAGAGTGTGCTACACAGAACGGTGTGCGAGATTGTTACCCACAATCGTACGGACAATGCCAGGGCAGCGGCGATCCTCATTATAGAACCTTTGATGGAAGAACATTTGATTTTCAGGGTACTTGCACATATTACCTCTCTAAATTAGTGGATATCACTGACACCTCTTTGGTTCCCTTCGAGGTTCTGGTCTCAAATGAAAACAGGGGTCTAAATAAGGCGGTTTCCTTCACCAAAGCGATACAGATAAAGATTCTGAACTACACAGTTTCCATGAGCAAAGACAACTATGGCAAAGTGATGGTGAGTGTGAAGTATCATATCGATCGATGTTTGTCAGCTTTTTATTAACTAAGTGTACAATTTGGCTTTTCAGAGCTGCATCCCCTATTTGAGATATACAGCTTAATGTTTAGGTTTAAGCTACAGACCTAATTTAAACCTAAACTTTATGTACTTCATCTGTCATGAAACGAACCGCATGAAAAACGTTAATGGGTAAGACACTCAGTATTGGAACAATAAGACTTTAATCTTTATTGTTTTAAGGGCAAAGCAAAAACTCATTCTTTCCAGTATGGAAATTTCACTAAAGGAAAAGAGGTTAGAGGCTGTAGTTGAGGGGAGTGCTATCCAAAAAATCAGTATATCATCAAGATAGACATATACATACCATCTAGTTTTTTTTTTTGAAGACCTCATTTATAAAGCATTGGAAGATGGCTGGTGCATACATCAGGCCAAAGGGCATTATGAGATATTCCATTTGTCCCCTTGTTTTATTTTGATCAAGTTATAATACTGCATAGTTCCAGCATTATAAAAATTGCAGCCCAGTGTAGAGCTTCACAAGCTATTACAATCAGGGGTAGTGGGTACTGATCCCGTACCATGATAGAATTTAGACTTGGTAGTCGATGCACAGTCGTAGGAAACCATCCTGCTTGTCCACAAAAAAGAACCCTGTCCCAGATAGGGAGGATGAAGGACAGATAAGACCATGATCGAGAGCCTTTGAGATGCATTTCTCCATTGCCTTATTTTCAGGACCTGCTAGTGAGAGGAGACGTCCCCTATGGGGGAGGTTCCAGGCACTAAATTGGTAGTGAAGTCATATGGGCTTTAAAGGTGTCATTCGAGAGCCTGAGACACACTATAAACCTCAGCGAAGTCATAATAGACTAATGGGACATTGGTAAGATCTGTTATGGAGACATGGGGAACTTTAACTGAGGTGGACGCTGACTTTGCTAGCAAGCAAGCATCCACACAGCGCATTCCCCAACAAAAGGTGGTACCAGTGATCCAGATAATCTGGAGTGCATGTTTATCAAGCCACTTTATTCTTATCTGTGGCATCTGAGAAACAAAAAACAAGATCTTCTACGTGTGATTGTTTATTCTCAGTGTTAGGGGCTGAGTGGCCATTGTGACTGGGCCTCTTGCAATCGGCCAGCCATCCACAGCAAAAATGTGAACTTTGGTGTTAATTTTGGTCATGGGAATCCCTAGACGACGAGCAAACATGCAGTCCATAAACTTATCTGCTGCCCCAAGATCAACACAACAGCGGATGGACAGCTGTCTCTCTCCCCAACCAAGGGTTTCAGAAGGAAAAAGACTTCTGTTGGGGAAGCTGTTTCCCCTTACAGTGGTGAGCTAGTAGTTTGACGGATTCTGGGGCGGTGAGCCTTTTGCACTCCTCCCAACCACCACAACTGCATAGGCTCAGAGGAGGTAACAGGTGGAGGATCAGGATGAGTCTGAGCGTAATAAGCGTGAGCCCAGACGAAGACAACCTAGCTGCGTCCTTGAGCGCCGGCTCCCTTGCAGTTGGTAAAACGTTTTCCGTAGGGCTATAGCAAAAGACTCATACATCATGCATTCTGGGGTGCTTTACTCCCACAGGGGTGTTGCCACTCTAGCACTCGGCATGAAAGGAGTGAAATAAGATAGGCCACCTTTCAGGGCTCTTTGAGAAAACGGGTGGGTTGTTGTTAAAAAAGGAGGCTTACCTGGAGAAGGAATTTCTGGCAGCACTGGGGGGCTTCCAGAAAGCATTCAGTGGTGCAATAGGGGTGTCACAGCTCGACTACCAGACAGCACATTGGTTATTGGTGACTAATTCCATGTTCAAGGTTAGAGAGACCTAATTTGTGGCACCCAATGGTTGTCCCCTGGTGTGTAAAGGCTTCCACCACTGGTATTTGTTCCATGGGGTCCATTTTGGGGCTAAGGTTATGTACTGTCACGGTAATAACGGCATAAAAAAAGGTAGGACACCCGGTAGTGGAACAATAAGACTTTAATCTTTATTGTTTTGATGTAAAACAAAAACTCATTCTCTCCAGCATGGAGATTTCATCAGTGGAGAACAGGTCATAGGTTGCAGGTAAGGGCAGTGCTTGCCAATGATGATAACTCTAACATAAGACCAACAATGGTCACAGCCGTGATATTACAGGGTAAAAAGACTCTCACAGAAAATATGAACCCAAGTAGCTCATACACCTGCTAGCTTTGCTTTAATTCGATCAGGTAAGCGGTGTGGCTAAAAAATGTCCACACAGCAGGTAAGACTGCCTCAAAACACCACTAAAATCATAAAATGAAAGACCACATGTTTCACAGGCAAGTATAGTTTTAAAACAATAAACAAGAGTTTGCACTTACAGTTTAAGGGGATCCCAACTGCAAAAAAATGGAAAAGACCACTGGAGGGTCTAGGAATAAAATAAAAAAATGATATGCCTTTTGGTCCTAAGTTACCCCAAGTGTTTTCCAACTTGAACCTCCATCAATCTACTAATCCTCAGTGGGTACCTGTCCCCATAACTGGGCAGCTAAGATCCTAACAAAAAATCAAAAAGCATAACAAAAAAACACAAAAGCAAATAACATGCAACTCTCAAAACTGTGGAACAACAAACGTGACCACAACTGTGTTGAGTAGGGAGTAGGCTCAATCCAGATTAGGCCAATAATTACTAATGGAATCTCCTAGGTAATGCTTCCTGATTAGTAAAGTGATTAACACGTTGCCTAGGAGACAAACCCTGCACTAGTTGGCCACTGCCATTTTGGGTGTAAAAATAGCGTCCTCACCGAAAGTCAGATTTCAAAATAGAAGTCCTGACCGGACGCCTAAAACTATCCATATAAAATTTAGGTATTCTGACTATAATTGCTATAGTGACTATATATGTTTTTTATCTTTGTTTTATAGGTTAACAACTTGTTTGTAAATCTGCCGTTTGAAAATGAAGGAGCTGTATTGTCCATCTTCCGCAGTGGTCAGTTTGGGGTAATGAAAACCAATTTTGGCATGACTGTACGCTTTAACTGGGAAAGCTACGTGTCCATTACTCTCCCCAGCACATACAGTAACATGGTGGGAGGACTGTGTGGGAACTGGAACGGCAACATGAACGACGACTTGGCCTTTCCAAACAGATCAATCACAATGAACCCTGGTGCTTTTGGAAACAGCTGGAAAGCCAGAAATGACACTGGTTGCTCGGAGGAGTGCCAGGGCAGAATGTGCCCCAAATGTGATGCACCTGAGAAGAATAAGATCGATTTTACCAAACCCTGCAGTGTGATTACAGACACGAATGGCCCCTTTAAACAGTGTCATGGCAAAGTCAGTCCCTCAAAGTTCTATGAGGACTGTTTGTATGATATGTGTATGTACGGTGGCCATTCTACAGCCCTCTGCAATGCCTTGACAGCTTACACTGCTGCTTGCCAATCAGAAAACTCTGTAGTGGAGAACTGGAGAAGTCCTAGTTTCTGCCGTGAGTGTTTCATTTATAATTAAAATGACTTACAGAATAAGATTTTAAGGTTTACCTAACATTTATGCTTCCAGTGAGAATGAAGTTGTCTCAAATGCTTTTTTTCTTCAGCTGCTTCCTGCAAAGCCAACAGCCACTATGAGGTTTGTACTAATGGATGTCCCCAAACCTGCAAAGGTCTTGCTGAGCCGACAGCTTGCCAACGTTCCACCTGTATTGAGGGCTGCGTGTGTGATGCAGGATTCGTCTTCAGCAACGATGAATGCGTTTCGATAGAGCAATGTGGATGCACTTACCAAAACCAATACTATCATCTTGATCAGGTATTTTACCCCAAAGGCCAGTGCGACTACAAGTGTGTCTGCAAGGAACAGGGAAAGGTTTCATGCCAAGAAAACGCCTCGTGTGGTCCCAATGAACGATGTGAAGTTCGCAGTGGAATTCAGGCCTGCCATCCTGCCAGCACGGGATCTTGTTCAGTATCTGGGTCAGGGATGTACCGCTCATATGATGGTAACAGCATCAATGTCCTGGGGGACTGTGTGTACAAAATGGTGGAGATGATCAAGGTGGGAGACCTGAAGAACATTCCATTCAGTGTGACAGTTCAGCAAGTATCCTCTATTCAAGATGTGACGTTTACAAGAAGAATTGATGCCGTGGTCGCTCAATATAAAATCAGTCTGATTCCAGGCCTCTTGTGGGAAATAAGGGTAAGTTGTTAACACTTTCAGTGCTGCTGGTAAAAGCTGAAAGATGGACAACGGTTTAAAAAAATGATTTTTGTTTTGTTTTGGCAGGTGGATGATGTCAGAGCAGTACTTCCTGTGATACTCGAAGCAGGGCTGGTAAAAGTGTTTCAGAGTGGCTCCTTCATAATTTTAGAAACCACATTTGGCCTGAGGTTGACTTATGACACCGTGTCAGTAGCCACAGTTGAAATTCCGTCCACTTACAAAAATGCAGTTCGGGGCCTGTGTGGGAATTACAATGGCAACAAGGCAGATGACCTTCTAATGCCTGATGGTACCCAAGCTTCCTCAGTTGATACATTTGTGGACACGTGGAAAGTGGCACAGGAGAGTGGGTCCTGTCAGACAGGGTGTCCACCAGGGACCACGTGTCCAAAACCCAACACAGAAACCCAAAAAGAGGCAGGAAATGCCTGTAAGATTCTGACCGTCAACAACGGACCGTTCTCCAATTGCTATTCTAAAATTGCACCCCAGCCATTTTATGATGATTGTGTAAATGAGGTGGCTTCGCAAACCAAAGATAAGACGCTGGTTTGCCGCTACATCCAGCGGTATGTTGTTCAATGCCAGCAGGCTGGAATCTCCATCAACACCTGGAGAAACAGTACCTTTTGTCGTGAGTAGAATTTAAGATTGTCAGGACTCATTGGTGTTTTGCTTATTTTTTGTTAAAAAAAAACCTGATTGGAAATGTTTATTGTCTTTCTTTTACCTCCAACAGCAATGACTTGTCCTTCTACTAGTCATTATGAACTATGTGCAGACACCTGCGTCTCCACTTGTGCCAGCCTCAGCATGTCGCACACTTGTGCGGTGTGTCTTGAGGGCTGTCAATGTGATGAAGGCCTTATTTTTGACGGAGGTAACTGTAAACCTGTGGAACAGTGTGGTTGCATGGTAGATGGGAAATATTACAAGGTAATGGACTTAAATATATTCATAGACAAGTTCTTTCTGGAGTGAATATTCATTTTGATATTGTTACCGTGCAGTCTGGAGACTCAGTGGTGATGGAAGACTGTACTGAGAAATGCAGCTGCAATGCTGGACAATTCTCCTGTCAGCCAATGAAATGTGCCGAGAAGGAGGTCTGCAAAATCAAAGAGGGCATACGTTCATGCATGTTAGGTAGGACTAGCCCTTTTATTGTTAATAATATGTTATCATAATTGTACGGTACAATAATTATAAGGAGTCAAGTTTATTGCAAATAGACACGCTGATGTTCGGTTATCTTGTGACTGTGAAACTCTAACTTGAAGCTTTTCTTTATCATTAACCAGTGCCATTACCAACACCAGTTCCAGTAGATCCCTGTGTGAATGTTAAATGCCCAGAGAGACATCGGTGCCAGAAGGGAGTTTGCCTCCCTATTCAGACAGCACTATGTTGGGCTGTGGGGGATCCTCACTACAAAACCTTTGATGGAAGGTTTTATGACTTCCAGGGAACTTGCACATACACCATGTCTACCATGTTAAATCCTGCAGGTGGCCTTGTACCCTTCGCCATTTTGGCCAAGAATAATCACAGAGGAAGCAATTATGTGTCGTACATAAGAACTGTGTCAGTCAGTGTGTACAATTATACAGTTGCTGCCAGCAATCAAGTGGGAGCAGTTCAGGTAAGAGATCGGAAGAACATGCTTCATACACTATTAGTATTACATTTTCAAATAATAAAGCCTCATCAGATGTTCTTTGTTGTATTTGCTTGTGTGCCATTAACAGGTGGATGGTCTGATCACCTACCTGCCCATATCTCTAGCTGGTGGAAAACTTAAAGTAGTGCAGAGTGGATGGAACGTTCTTATTACGACAGACTTTGGTCTGGAGGTGAAATATGACTGGAACATGATGCTGTACATCACAGTGCCCAGCTCCTATTCTGGGATGCTTGGAGGACTTTGTGGAAACTACAATGGAGATCTGACAGATGAGCTTACAGACAGCAAGAGGACAAAACTCTCCACCATCCTGGATTTCGCCAAAAGCTGGAAAGTACCAGACAATGATTCGTTCTGTCATGATGACTGCACTGGAAAGTGCCTCCTCTGCCCTGATGAGCTTAAAGTTAAATACACCAGTGATAACTATTGTGGTCTTTTAGCAAAAGTGAATGGGCCATTTAGCAGCTGTCACATGACGGTCCCGCCCCAAGTGTACATGGACAACTGTGGGTATGATGTGTGCATCAACAGTGGTGTCAGAAGCTTTATGTGTGATAACATGCGCAGCTACGTTGATGCCTGTATGTCAGCCAGGGTGAAGATCGACGCCAACTGGAGGATGTTGGCTGATTGCCGTGAGTTTTTAGAATCTTCAAATAAAATTGTCGTCAAGAAAATGCTGCAAACATAATTTTTAACATGTTATTTTGTTGACAGCACTGCCATGTCCAGCAAACAGTCATTACGAGGCGTGTGGTACAGCCTGTGCAGCATCCTGTGCAGATCGAGAGGCTCCAGCAACATGTGAGAAACCTTGTATTGAGGGCTGCCAGTGCAATAATGGTTTTGTCCTCAGTGCGGGTAAATGTGTGCCTCTGAAGGAGTGTGGCTGCACCCATGAGGGGCGTTACTATCTCCCCACGGGCACATTCTGGGGTGATACAACATGCACTAAGAAATGTTCCTGCAGCTCAGAAACGGGGCAGGTCAACTGTGTCGTCACAAAATGCAAGTCATCTGAAGTGTGTGCTACACAGAACGGTGTGAGAGATTGTTACCCACAATCCTATGCACAATGTCAGGGCAGCGGCGATCCCCACTATCGAACCTTTGATGGAAGGACATTTGATTTTCAGGGTACTTGCACCTATTACCTCTCTAAATTAGTGGATACCACGGACACCTCTCTGGTTCCCTTCGAGGTTCTGGTCTCGAATGAAAACAGGGGACTAAACAAGGCTGTTTCCTTCACCAAGGCGATACAGATAAAGATTCTGAGCTACACAGTTTCCATGAGCAAAGACAACTACGGTAAAGTAATGGTGAGTGTCTAGTATCATATCTATCGATGTGTCAAATTTATTTTAAGTCAGTGTACAAGTCTTTAGCTCAAGTTCAAAGTAAATACAAAAGAACTGGTCTAAGAGCTACATCCTCTATTTGAGATATACAGCTTAATGTTCAGGTTTAAGCTACAAAATTAATTTAAACCTAAACTTTATGTACTTCATCTGTCACAAAACTAACAGCATGAAGAACGGTAAACATCATGTAGGACATTCATTATTGGAAAAAGAAGACTTTAATCTTTATTGTTTTGAGGCAAAACAAAAAGTCATTCTCTCCAGTATGGAGATTTCACAAGAGAGGAAGAGGTTAGAGGCCTCATTCGAGGGTAGTGCTTGGTAAAAAATCACTATATCATCAAGATAGACATATACATACCGGTCTAGGGTCTCTTTGAGGACCTCATTTATGAAGCGTTGGAAGATGGCTGGCACACATTAGGCCAAAGGGCATTACAAACTATTCCTAGTGTCCCCCTGTCTGATACGGATCAGGTTATAAGCACTGTGTAGTTCCAGCATTATAAAAATTAAAGCCTGGTGTAGAGTTTCAAAAGCCATTCATATCAGGGGCAGTGGGTACTGATCCTATATCATGATGGCATTAAGACCTTCGTAGTCGATGCAGAGTCATAGGGAACCATCCTTCTTGTCCACAAAAAAAGAATCCTGCCGCAGATGGGGAGAATGAAGGACAGATAAGACCCTTATCGAGAGCCTCTGGAATGTACTTCTCCATTGCCTTCTTCTCGGGACCCGCTGGTAAGAGAAGACATCCCTTGAGGAGGAGGTTCCGGGCACTAAATTAATAGAGAAGTCGTATGGGCGACTTAACTATAAAAACAAGATCTTTTATGTGTGATTGTTTATACTTTCCTTTAAGTGCTGAGTGGCCATGGTGACTAGGCCTCTGGCAAAAAGGCCATTAATCCACAGCAAAAATGTGAAGTTTGATGTAAATTTTGTTCATGGAAATCTGAGTACAAGATAAGACCAACAATGGTCATGACTGCAATCTAACAGAAAAACTGACTCTCACAGAAGATACGAATACAAGTAGCTCATACATCTGCTATCTTTGCTCTAAATCAATCATGGAAGCAAGGTGGGTACAAAGTCCACATGGCAGGTAAGGCTGCCTCAAAACCTGTAAAATCATAAAATGAAAGACCACTTGTCTTACAGACAAGTATAGTTTTAAAACAACAAACTAGAGTTTGCACTTAGAGCTTAAGGGGATCCCAACTGCAAAAAATAAATAAAAAATTTAAAGACCACTGGAGGATCTAGGGATTAAATAAACAAAACCGATGTCCCAAGTTACCCTAAGCTCAGTTGAGCAGCTGAGATCCTAAAAAGATTCAAAAAGCATAACATTAAACACAACAGCAAATAATATGCAACCTTAAAAACCCTGGCACAACATACGTCGCCGCAACTTGGTTGAGTAAGGAGTAGGCATACATAATGCTCAATCCAGATGAGGCCAATAATTACTAATTACATCTCCTAGGTAAAGCTTCCTGATTAGTGAAGTGATTAATGCATTGCCTGGGAAACAAATCTAGCACTAGTTGGCCACCGCCATTTTGGGTGTTAAGATAGCATCCTCACCAAAAGTCAGACTTTAAAATAGAAGGCGTGACCAGAAGCCTTACACTATCCATGTAAATGTAAGGTATTCGGACTATAATTGCTAAAGTGACTATATATGTTTTTGTCTTTGTTTCAAAGGTTAACAACATGTTTGTAAATCTGCCGTTTGAAAATGAAGGAGCTGTATTGTCCATCTTCCGCAGCGGTCAGTTTGGAGTAATGAAAACCAATTTTGGCATTACTGTACACTTTAACTGGGAAAGCTATGTGTCCATCACTCTCCCCAGCACATACAGTAACATGGTGGGAGGACTGTGTGGGAACTGGAATGGCAACCTGAACGATGACTTGGCCTTTCCAAATAGAAGCATCACAACGTACCCTGGTGCTTTTGGAAACAGCTGGAAAGCCAGGAATGACACCGGCTGCTCAGAGGAGTGCCAGGGCAGAATGTGCCCCAAATGTGATGCATCTGAGAAGAATAAGATTGCTTTTACCAAACCCTGCAGTCTAATTACAGACACGAATGGTCCCTTCAAACAATGTCATGGCAAAGTCAGTCCCTTCAAGTTCTATGAGGACTGTTTGTATGATATGTGTATGTACGGTGGCCATTCTACAGCCCTCTGCAATGCCTTGACAGCTTACACTGCTGCTTGCCAATCAGAAAACTCTGTAGTGGAGAACTGGAGAAGTCCTAGTTTCTGTCGTAGGTGTTTCTTTTATAATTATTAAGAAGTACAGGTTTATCTAACATTTATGCTTTCAATGAGAATGAACTAGTCTCAAATGCATTCTCTCTCCAGCTGCTTCCTGCAAAGCTAACAGCCACTATGAGGTTTGTACTGCTGGATGTCCCCAGACCTGCAAAGGTCTTGCTGAGCCGACAGCTTGCCAGCGTTCCACCTGTATCGAGGGCTGCGTGTGTGATGCAGGATTCATCTTCAGCAACGATGAATGCGTTTCGATAGAGCAATGTGGATGCACTTATCAAAACCAATATTATCATCTTGATCAGGTATTTTACCCGAAAAGTCAGTGCGACTATAAGTGCATCTGCAAGGAACAGGGAACTGTCTCATGCCAAGAAAACGCCTCGTGTGGTCCCAATGAGCGGTGTGAAGTTCGCAGCGGGATTCAGGCCTGCCATCCTGCCGGCACGGGATCTTGTTCAGTATCTGGGTCTGGTATGTACCGCTCATATGATGGGAACAGCATCAGTGTCCTGGGGGACTGTGTGTACAAAATGGTGGAGATGATCAAGGTGGGAGACGAGAAGAACATTCCCTTCAGTGTGACGGTTCAGCGAGTATCCTCTATTCAAGATGTGATGTTTACAAGAAGAATTGACATCGTGGTCGCTCAATATAAAATCAGTCTGAATCCAGGCCTCTTGTGGGAAATAAGGGTAAGTTGTTAAAAATCACTTTGCTGCTGGTGAAAGCTGGAAGAGGGAGAACAGTTTAAAAACCAGATAGTTGTAGCTCATTATATTTCATTTTGGCAGGTGGATGATGTCAGAGCAGTACTTCCTGTGATACTCGAAGCAGGACTGGTGAAAGTGTTTCAGAGTGGCTCTTTTATAATTTTAGAAACAACATTTGGCCTGAAGGTGACTTATGACACCGTGTCAGTAGCCACAGTTGAAATTCCGTCCACTTACAAAAATGCAGTTCGAGGCCTGTGTGGTAATTACAATGACAACAAGGCAGATGACCTTCTAATGCCTGATGGTACCCAAACTTCCTCAGCTGATACATTTGTGGACGCGTGGAAAGTGGCACAGGAGAGTGGGTCCTGTCAGACAGGGTGTCCACCAGGGACCATGTGTCCAAAACCCAATACAGAATCCCAAAAAGAGGCGGGGAATACCTGTAAGATCCTGACCGTCAACAATGGACCATTCTCTGATTGCTATTCTAAAATTGCACCCCAGCCATTTTATGATGATTGTGTAAATGAGGTGGCTTCGCAAAACAAAGATAAGACACTGGTATGCCGTTACATCCAGCGGTATGTTGTTCAATGCCAGCAGGGTGGAATTTCCATCAACACCTGGAGAAACAGTAGCTTTTGTCGTGAGTAGAATTTTAGATCGTCAGGACTCATTGGTGCCCTATTTTTTAGTTTTTAAAGAGACCTGATTGGAAATGTTTATTGTCTTAACTTCTACAGCAATGACTTGTCCTTCTACTAGTCATTATGAAATATGTGCAGACACCTGCGCCTCCACTTGTGCCAGTCTCAGCATCTCGCATACTTGTGCAGTGTGTCTTGAGGGCTGTCAGTGTGATGAAGGCCTTATTTTTGATGGAGGTAACTGTAAACCTGTGGAACAGTGTGGCTGCGTAGTAGATGGGAAATATTACAAGGTAATGGACTTGAATATATTCATAGACAAGTTCTTTCTGGAGTGTGTATTCATTTTAATATTGTTATCCTCCAGTCTGGAGACTCAGTGGTGATGGGAGACTGTACTGAGACATGCAGCTGCAATGCTGGACAATTCTCCTGTCAGCCAATGAAATGTGCAGAGGGAGAGGTCTGCCTTATTACCAATGGAGTTAAGAAATGCCTGCATGGTAAAAGTAGCTTCTGCATAGTCATTTTTAACTTGACATGAGATGGTAATGTATAACTTAATTTTTTCCTTCTATTTCCTATAGTTACTCCAGACCCCTGCACGAATATAATGTGCCGTGAAAAAGAGACATGTATAAATGTCGACAATAAAGCAGTTTGCGAGGCCACAACCAAAGCCTCATGTGTAGCCATCGGTGATCCTCATTATCAGATGTTCGATGGCAGCAAATATTCTTTCCAGGGAACTTGCTCTTACACATTTGTGAAAACCTCCGGTGTGGACCCCACCCTCACAGACTTCAGCATCATCACAAAGAATTATCTCGGCCAGCAAGAAAGAGGAGCGTACATGAAATCTGCCACCATTACCCTACCTGGCCATACAATTATCATAGATCATTATAATCGCAACAAAGTAAAAGTAAGTCTATTTATTCATCCATTCATTCACTTTTGCTTAATCCTTTACAAGGGTCACAGGGGGTTCCCTATGCCCATCCAGAGAATAATGTCTTGGGCGCTAGGCAAATACACCCAGGACAGGGCACACGCTTACTCATACACACACATACGCACACAGGCTATATGGGGCTTTTAGAAACAGTCAATTTACCTTGAATTCATGTTTTTGGACTGTGGAAGGGAACCGGAAAACCCGGAAGAAATCCACGCAGACACAGGGAAAACATGGAAACACCAGATCGGGCTTCAAACCTGAAATCCCCAGCGCTGAGAAGCAAATGTGCTAACTCCTAAGCAACCATGCCGCTAAGTACATTTAAGTAGGTCAAAAGTTTGGACACGCCCACTTCTTGCTCCATCGTCTATTGGTGCATTCCAGTAGACCTGGGAAGTGGTAATGTACCAGTTCCCACTTGTAAATTGAAACCGGAATGCCCTGCCCCAGTGGGATTTCCCATTCGTGAACTCGTAGCGAGAGCGACTACCCCCAGTT
>JAOVVE010363159.1:0-12786 GCA_028565655.1 Hoplisoma axelrodi | reverse complement strand
TTACTGCATTCAAATCTGTGGAAGTTTTGTTTTGAAGTAAAATGCCTTTAAGGTTCACAGAATGAGTCACCAGCTGCTAACACACACACACACACACACACACACACACACACACACACACACACACACACACACACACACACACGGATTGAAATGTTGTTAGTAAAGAGTTATGTGTGTTGTTCCCATTCATCCATACAATATAGATTTATCTATGTACTCTGTTAGTCAGGACCCCCAAAGTGTGGGTATCATATTGGTGATGGGTGGTGGATGGTTCTCAACATTGAAATGATAATGGCATGGTGGTGGTGTGTTTGTATGTTGAACAAGTACCCAAGTAAAAATAACCGATTAAGGGCCAGCATTGGTAAACTCAGAGTTTAAATCTTCAACTTTCAGACTAATAACCACCGAGCAATCACGCCCATCTTCGTGTCCTCCATCATCTCCTCCTCCTGCCTGGTGGCTCCATGCTTTTGCCAACAATCACCCCCACACCCAAACACTCTCTCTCACCTTCCTTCAATAACCTTCTAATCACCTCATCCTGATTAGAATCACAGCAGCATCCACCACTACCTGCTTCTTCTCCTGTATTTTGTTCAAAGCCACCGTCTCCATGCCATGTTGCTGACCTCTATATGGTTCTTAAATGTTGGAAATGATCTCTGCCATTTGGTGAACGAACGCTATTGTACTAGATCTTGCATTATCAGGGTTCTACTAAACCTGGGCAAGACTATTGTGCAGGAACAATAGAACACGACTTGTAAACCCAGTGAAAAAAGATAAAGGACCCCCTCGTGGCAATGTCAGTGTACAATCAGTGTTCTTTTCCCACTCAAAATGAACAGACTATGTTTTTCCCCTTTATGTGTTTTCTATTTTTCACGACGGCGACAGGCCAAGTCTTACCTCGGACTTATTTCCCTATGTGACCTCTGCTTTCAGCACGTGATGGATGACGGTCGCTCCCCCAGACATCCATTTTCCCGACCGCGGAACGAAAAAAGAGCCCATCTGGGGGTGGGTGGCAAAGATCTTTGGGGAGTTTGCTCTAGAGTCATGTGGCGCAACAGTGGCGGTGATAACAACTGCGACAATGTGCAAAAGTGTAAATCCTCTGAAATCTGGCAAATGCACGAGGGGGCGACAGGGGCCCGGGGATAGCACAATTGTCATAGGGCAGAGCCAGCAAGCACCCTAGCCGGTGTGTACAAGTCATGTGATTTCTAAGTACTGATTCTGAAAACGTGGGGGAACAGACAGGGTGAAGAGCATTGCAGTTTCGACACCCACATCAGGCGTGCTGGTGATGGGGATCAGTTAAAGAGTTTCACACTTTTAACATCCTTCTTGCACTTTATCGAGACTTTCGTTGACATGCGCTCTTATCTGGACACAGGGGCTGGTTGTGGCACGCCCACACATGCATGGAGAGAAAATAGAGCAAGCAGGCGAGGGACAGAGACACACAGAGAGAAAGAGTATTTACCTAATGCAACACATCTATTATTGCATCACTTGTATAATTAGAGATTCGATAGAACGTATCGTCATCATTCTTTAATAACATGGTTAATTATATTTGTAATCAAATTAATATATTAGTCTATTTGAAAATTTTAAACCACATTTGATACGATATGTAAAAGATAAAGCTACCAAGTTCAATTTAAGGATGTGGAGAAGTTAAAGAAATCATTGGGTCCCTTCTGGGAAGAGGCGGAGTGGAACGCCGAAGTAAAACAAGCGCAAGTTTCCGAACATGCTCGTCACGTATCACCCATCATCGCCCCGGTAACGACGCTGTTACAGAAGTATGACTCGGTTCCACACCTGCCCACTATCATGACATGTATTACTGTAATCTGGCCACTTTATTGCCAGGAACAGACGCCGCTGCACTTCCTAAATAAAAACTCTATCCAATCAGTGCAGCTCTTGCATCAGTCGACACCCAAAACACCCGAAACGCCCTCTTGCTTATCGACCCACAGCTAGTCACTGGTACCTGACCTGGCCGTGTGTCATACTGAAAACCCAACCGCGGTCTATGATGGAGATGCTGTACGAGTCCTCGAGCTGCAGTTTCAAGTCGCAGGCGATATCCTAGTTTCATCAGTCCTACTGACCGACTTACTGCACCGCGTGTGGTTGGCTTTCCTTGCGCGGTTTCACGGAATACAAATCAAAGGTTGAATTCCATATCTGTGTCATCATGACAGTGTTGTTTTTGCAACCCGGATGAGAATGATGCAGAGAAACTGTAAACTGATGTGTAACTGACGCATTATGGCCACTTTACTGCAGTGTAATATGTGTTATGGATATAATTATTGTTTGGTGCAAGAAGCATAACTAAGCATTAAGCTAATCTGTATTTACAGGGGTTGGACAATGAAACTGAAACACCTGGTTTTAGACCACAATAATTCATTAGTATGGTGTAGGGCCTTCTTCTGCGGCCAATACAGCTTTAGTTCTTCTTAGTAATGACATATATAAGTTCTGTACAGTGGTTAGAAGGATTTTAAGCCATTCTTCTTGCAGGATAGTGGCTACTAATTTTGGATGTGGTTCGTCCTTCTTGGTGGTATGCTAACATTACCCTGGATACCGTGGCTCTTGATACATCACAAAGACCTGCTGTCTTGGTCACAGATGCGCCAGCAAGACGTGCACCAACCATTTGTCCTCTTTTGAACCCTGCTATGTCACCCATAATGTTGTGTGCATTGCAATATTTTGAGCAAAACTGCGTTACCCTGCTAATTGAACCTTCACACTCTGCTTTTGCAATCTGAAATTAATAATAGATTGAGCACCAGGCTGCTCCAATTTAGCCATGAAACCTCCCACACTAAAATGACCACAGGGGTTTCAGTTTCATTGTCCTAGCCCTGTATATATATACACATATAAACTCTTTTTAAAGGTGTTACAAACCTGCTGCAGTCAGTGTTAAAACCTGTGCCGTGTCCTCCTCCAACTCAGCTGTTACCTCTGCTGCCACACATGTCAGTGTTAAAACCTGTGCCGTGTCCTCCTCCAACTCAGCTGTTACCTCTGCTGCCACACATGTCAGTGTTGAAACCTGTGCCGTGTCCTCCATTTCAGATGTTGCCTCAATGGAGTATGTTAAAGGTTCTGGCACATCTCCTAGAAGAATGCATAAATTTAAACACAGAAGTTAAAAAAAAAAAAAAATCAGAAGTAGTATTACCAAAAAGAAGAAAAAAAATACCTAGTGTTGCTCGCCCGTATTCATCAAAAGAAATGTTCTCCTGCCCAGATGATTTCTTTACTTTTTGTAGTCTTGCTTCATTTAATTTTATATTCCCATGGTGTATTATAGACCTAATTAAAAACACCTGGCTTGTAGGGGACATCATATTGAGAAAATAATTGTTTCTTTCCATCTTTGAAAAGAACTGCTCCACAACCTGGCTATTTAGGCGGCCTACAAGTTCAGGTACAAGGTTAATTCTTCGTAGGATATCCTTTGGATCTTTGGTGTTTGATTCATGCAGTGTGTCATAGATGACATAGTGCTCAGAAGATCCTGTGACTGGATGACCATTTAAGTCTGATGGCATTTTCTTCTCTAAAAGCCATGGGAGGCTGACCGAGACTTTCTTTTGTTGGGCAAGCCTTATGTTATCTTCGGTTGGCTGCAGAAGTCTTCCCTCATGAGGAGTAAAAGGCAAATTGTGTGGCTGCCTTAAGTTACCATGTGTTGCCAATCCTCTTGCAAAATCATAAACCACAATATTAGGCATATGTTTCCAGGACAAAAGCAGATCCATGTAGTCTCTTGGACTCTCTGCACGTAAATTAAACTTCACACTGTATACGACTCCACATGGACACATAATCACTGCCCAGCCACCTGAGAAAATTAGTAATTACAAATGTGTTTTGATGAGCAGTTATAGTTCTAGTGAGAAGTTATAGTGATAGAGAAAGCTAAAAATGACAAATGCATCATACCCGAAGCTCCCCAAACTTTCTCAAATAGCTTGTCATATGAATGTCTGGTCTGTATTTCATCCCGGAGTCGGAGGATGAGATCCATTTTGGATCCCGTATGGTCTACACCAGTCTCTTTACATAGCCTCCTTACTGCATCCAGCTTGCAATATTAAAAGAAAATAATGTCAACTAAAATAAACATTTTCTTCTTATTTTTACACCAGAAAGCATTTGAATATATACACTTAGTTCAGACATATGCAAGTTAACTTACTTTTAACTTCATTACTTCATTCAGGAGTCTGTCTTCAGTGAGAGAGACTTCTGAAATCTCTGTGGGTTCTCTTGGTCGGTGCACTTTTTCCCATTCAGTGTTTAGCGTTACATCTGATTTTCTGGTAAATTTACCTATCCAGGGAGCCCAGAAATCATAAGTGGGCTGTACACTGAAAGGATTTCTTTTGGTACCTGCAACAAAAAGAGCAGAAGTATATTAGGTTACATATTGGGCATTTATTATTGACTAAAATATTTTGTCAACATCGGTACTTACTGGGTGCAAACCCATGGGTTATAATCTCAAGAGAGACAGCATTCCAAAAGTCTTCAATGTTTACTTCACCTGTGTATCCCTCTGAAGGTTCCTGAATATCACTAACTGAAAAATACAGAAACATTAAATTCCTCACATTTGTCCCATTTAACTGTCCAGAAAGAAACAAAGGTTTTACGAGTCACTAAAGTTACACAGAAACTAAAAAAGAACCTGAAAAGGACAATATTACTACATGTTTACATCTCTTACACCTTTAATATTCAATATTCACTTCGTCCTTCTTTATAAATTGCACCAAATGAAGCGTTTAAAAAGCAGGAGAAGCAACCACTGGCTTTGACCTTGACTTTCAAATTGTAATAAACATGGAACCATCTTCAAAAAAGATAAAACGTTTTTACTCACTGCATACATTATGAATGAATATTAAGTAATTATCCTAATACTTTGTAATACAACTACATTACATATGTTATTATTACTTGCCAGGCATGTTAAAAACCCCTTTTTTATGAAGGTCCATCAGCACAACTGGAGGGTGGTGGCCACATGTAACACATGCAAATGTGTAATCATGCTTAGATAGGGCTTCAAAATGCAAATAGGCATGGAGAAGCCTATTGTGTTTGGGAAGTTTAATTTCAGATGACTGTTCCATTGCCTCAAACACACGGGTTAAAGCATTGTGTGTCTGAAAAAGCAAGTAAAAATTAACAATAAATATGTAACAATGCTTATAAAAACATAACTAAAATTTAAATTATTAATAAATAAAAACTAAAAAAAGTCACACCTGGAGTGAGGCTCTCAAATACATACAAAAATGCAGGCCTAAAATAATATGGTCATCATAGTTGTGCAGACCATCCATCCACTCCTGATATCTATACATCAGTCCACAAGAAGGACACTTTTTGCAGTATGTGGATACACCTGAAAAAGGTATATCTTTATTACAGACACTAAAAATCATTAAATTAAGTACAGTTTTAATAGAAAATATAGAAATACGTATACAAACCTTCAATAACACTAGTAAGAGTTACAATCTTGGCATTATTACTAATCAACATAGGCTCGTTTAAAAGAACGCTTGCCATGCATTCCATGCAATGTGTCTCAAGTGGGATAAGATGTTTAGGGAACTCCTTTTCTTCAGGGTCACGTACATCATGTGGCAAAGAAGCAGGAATCATTTTATTCTCACATATGTACTTCACCATCCTGTCAAGATCTGGCCTCTTTGATGGGTAAATTTCACTGTGCCCTCTGTTGACATCTGCATCCTCTTCAGTCCATTCCCTATTTGTCATAGATTTGAAAGTGTCTCTGTTTGTCTGGAAAAGTGTCCACTTGGCAATATATTTGTGAGGACAAGAGAGTCTTGCCTTCACACAAGGACAATGCCAAGTATTTGTTTTTGTGTCATATGTAACAAAAACTCTCCCCAACCTATTGTAATAGGAAGGTTTTTTATCAAAAACAGAGACAAATTGCTTTGCCGGATCCCCAATCTTTGCTAAAACTGCCAAAGGTGCTTGCTTTTGAGCTGCTTCATTTTTCCACTGTAAGCACAATTGTTTTTTGGATTCTCCAAGCAATCTTCCTTCAACCATTTCTGTTAAAACATCCTGATTAAGTTGAATATGTTTTGGATGGGAGGAACAGTAATCCACAGACCGTATATGAGCACACTGAAAAGCTACAAATCCACTCCTTACAGCTATTTCAGTGGTAATGAAGCAGTCATCAAGTTCACATTTAATTTCCTGTTGAGGGCCCCATGTCTTTTTTTTTACATGAACAGGGGTAGACATACCTTTAAAACCTTTCTGAATTGCATAAATCCCATTAAGGGAGTCAATACACTGGCCTTCCAAATGATTTTTTAAAGTTATGTCCGGTCTTGAAGACATATGGCGTCGTTGCATGTGTCTTCGTAAATTTTTACGATTGAGAGCCAGATTGCATTTAGGACAGTGCACTATATACTGATATCGATGCACTCGAGTTGGCAAAGCAGAGACAGGTGCAGATGCTTGCTCTGTGGAGGCAGAATTGGGCATTTGCAGGCTTGCAGCAGGTGCAGACATTTGCTCGGTGAAGGCAAAAATGGGCATTTGCAGGCTTGCAGCAGGTGTAGACGCTTGCTCATTGGAGGCAGAATTAGGCATTTGCAGGCTTGCAGCAGGTGTAGACGCTTGCTCATTGGAAGCAGAATTAGGCATTTGCAGGCTTGCAGCAGGTGTAGACACTTGCTCGTTGGAGGCAGAATTAGGCATTTGTAGGCTTGCAGCAGGTGTAGACACTTGCTCATTGGAGGCAGAATTAGGCATTTGTAGGCTTGCAGCAGGTGTAGACACTTGCTCGTTGGAGGCAGAATTAGGCATTTGCAGGCTTGCGGCAGGTGCACATTTTTTTAGATGTGTGACAAAGGAATGTTTTTGCAGTATTGTACTACTGCAGTTGAAGCAATGGTAGTGCATTCCTTTACGGCATCCTAAATCGCACCTGTAAATTTGCTTACCTACAGCAGGGAAAACAATGTTAAATGACATCATATATATGTATATGCCCTCCAATCCTGATTTATCACATTATTTTCTATGTTAAAGCCTTAACATGCAACTTTCATGACACACCTCCATGTTTTACTAAATGTTTTTGATGTCTCAGTAGATGCTCCATTGCGTACACTATAGATCGGGTAGAAAAGACTGAGACATGGCAGAAAGGACACCCATAAGCACCATTACTGTCCCGTGTTACTTCTGGATGCTCAGAAGAAGCAAGAATAGTTCTGTGAATCTGTGAGAAGGATTATATTTGATTAATATATTGCACACCTTACAAACATAATATCTCTAAAAAACATTTCTCATGTCCAAATAAAATGATCACGACCAAGGTTATTTCTGTATTTATAGTGTAATGGTTACATAGATATCTCATTTATTTAAAATCCACGGAGTTTTACTGTAAAATTCCTCACCCCTTGGCATCAACAGAAATAAAACCTTTATCTTAAGTCTCAATAAAAAAAGAAATAGTAAAAAAAGCTAGTAACGTTGTTTATATAAGCCTAAATGTGTTATGATAGTAAATGTGTCTTGGTTGTATTTTTACGAGAAAGAAAAACAGACATAAGAGAACAACACCATGACAACATAAAACATATGTAATAAAACATTATGTATTTAATGCCTACAAACGTAATTATTTTATATAAAATGTCGATAAAATACTGGAAGTTACAGTGACTCGCTTAAGAAAGTTTTAAAACTATACATAGCGACATTAGCATTAGCGCTTATCTAGTATCTATTCAAATGTGGTTAACAAATCTCGATAATAAATGACAGCGCTGCTAACTCCACTCTTTATTAATATAAGTAACTTTACTAGAATATTACCTGTCTAAATGACAAATGTGCTATAAGTTATATCTAATAACAAAGTTATATCTAATAACAAAGCTGTAAGTATTAAACTTACCGCCATCATGCCACAGTGTTTACAGCGCCGTCACAAAACAAACCCCTCTAGGAGGAGACACGAGAGTCATTGGCTGCAGTGGAAAATGATTGACATCTAACTCTTGTTGGTGATTGGTTAAGAAAAAGTGATTGACAACCAAAATATAGTATCTGTTTTAACGGCAGTAAGAAATGATTGACGTTTGCCCCGCCCAAGTCTCCGGGCTGCAGCATTCCCTTATTGAAATCGGGGAGTGACATAACTCAATCTTTAAAAAATCCCTGATTGAATGAATCACTTTAAATTGAATTCAAGCTGAAATTTTAAATTGTTTCACTGTAAAAAACTTCAGATGTAAGGTACGAATTTACATTCAAACAAGCAAACTATATTTTTTAACTGTCAGAGTGAGAAAAAATGCATTAAATGAATGACAGCAATGTTTTCCTTTTTTCAGTGTATATATGACGACATCGCGGTGTAGAACTACACTTCTCAGAGTTCCGCGACACGTAAACGTAGTCCACATTCCTGACTGCGTGCTTACGTAAGCCTGTGGTGTGAGTGTGCGCATGCGCCGTGTGGTCAGTGTTGTGTGGCTGCGCTGTAATGGCGGCGGGCAGGCTGTGATGAGCTAGCGGAACCGAGCAGAGCGTCTCTGTACCGAACACTGAACCCGATTCACCCGACACACACACACACAGAGAGAGAGAGAGCAGCCGGCAGCATGCAGATCACCCTCAAGACCCTGCAGCAGCACACCTTCAAGATTCACATCGACCCCGAGGAGACGGTGAGCACAGCACAGCACACAACTCTCTCTCTCTCTCTGTGTGTTTGTGTTATCTCTGTCTCTCTCTCACACACACACACCCGCTCTGTGTCTCAGGGCTGTGTCCGGCTCTGTGTGCTCTGCTGACCGCGGTTCCGCTGCGGGGGTTGGGTCAGTATGCTAAGCTAACAGCTAACCGACAGCACAGCAGAAACCCACTGACCGACCCCCAGCACCGGCTCCCCTCCATAAACCCGGCCCTCACCGAACCCTCACCCAGAGAGAGCCGCACACTGCGCCCTGCTGCTGCAGCCCGACAGCACAGAGTTCCTAACCCCAGTGTTCCATTTCCACAGCTAAAGTTCTGACATCAGCTGAGCTTCTACTGCTGACTCACTCTCACTCACATTCCTCTCCAAAGGTTCAGTTCACAACTGTCCCACTGACCCGGATGTTCTGATCCTGCACCTTCACTCACAGCTGGAGAACATACCAAATACCCCCCACACACACAGTTCAGATCAGACCCATCTCCTGAACACACGTGTGAGCAGAAAACGCATGCTGGGGGGGAGGGTGAGTGGAATTAAGTTCAGAAAGTTTAGTAAAAGGTGTCAGTGTGGGTTTCCACCGGGTTCTCCAGTTTTCTCTCACAGTCCAAATTTATCGATTCATGGTACAAATAGTAAGTGTGTGCCTTGTGATAGATTGGGACCATGTTTGGAGTGTATCCACCAGAAACATTCTCCCCTGGATGGACACCCTGTCAGTGCACAATCCTAGTAGAAGATTAAGAGGAAGATGATGAGACAATCCCCAAAAACAGAATCGGATCAGTTAAGGGAACCATATTCAACAAAACACTCAGTTATATACTTTTGTTTGGAATTTGCATACATACAAGTAATTTATTTATAGAGTGCTTTTTACAGCAGTGGGTGGTCACAAAGCAGCTTTACAGAGTTCTAAGCCTAAACCTCCAAAGAGCAAGCTGAAGTGACAGTGACAAGAAAAAACTCCCTGTTATGAAATTATAACCCCCCCATACTGCATCTGTTCCTGTTCATAGCCTCGTTACCTCTCATATCGACTAATGCAATTCTTTCCTCTTTGGCCTTCCTCAGAAATCCCTCTTTCAGCTGCTGCTTTGTGACAACACACTGCTGTAAAAAGTGCTATATAAATAAATTACTTGAATAAGCTTCAGCTGGTTCAGAATGCAGCCGCTCGTATCATTTCAAACACTCCTCAACACATTACACCTGTCCTTCAACATCTCCGTTATATACATTCAAGGCCATCCATGATCTTGCCCCCCTCCCCCCACATATTGGTCAAATCTTCTCGATATCACATCTTCCTCCCACTTGCTCAGATCCTCCTCTTCCACTCATCTCTCTGCGCCTCCTGCTCGTCTGAGTACTCATAGCAGAGCTTCTCCCACCAGACATCCGTACCATCGATTCTCTTCCTCTTTTTAAATCTAGACTCAAAACTCTCATTTATATTTAGTCATTCAGCAGACGCTTTTATCCAAAGCAACTTACAAATGAGAGAAGAACACAAGTCAGTAGTTAAAAAAGACAGTTACACTGTAGTATCATCAAACCCTGCGCATTACCAATTCTCGCTGTAAGAAATTATTTATTTTTTATAGCAAGTATCTTTGGAAGAGATGTGTTTTGAGCAGTTTCTTAAATTTGCTGAGTGACTCAGCTTTACGGATGGTGTTGAGAAGATCATTCCACCATTTAGCAATGCTGAATTTAAAAGAGTGAGAATTGGCGCATCCGTGAGTGAGAATCACGAGGCGACATTCATCACTGGAGTGCAGTGAAAGGGATGGAGTGTATTTAGGAAAGATGGAATGAAGGTAAGAGGGGCGGATCCAGGGATTGTCCTGTAGGTCAAAGTACCTTGTACTGAATGCAGCAGCTTCAGGGAGCCAGTGGAGAGAGAGGAGGAATCGAGTGACATGAATTTGCTTGGGCTGGTTGAACACAAGTCGAGCTGTGAAGTTTTGAACCAATTGTAGAGGCCTGATTTGTGAAAGCTGGAAGACCGGCAAGCAGAGTATTACAGAAGTGGAGCCGGGATAGGATAAGGGGCTTGGACCAGCAGCTGAGTAGCCTGTTCTGATAGGAAAGGTCTGATTTTCCTAATGTTGTACAGAACGAATCTGCAGGGGATACAAATAGAGTTGGACTGTGGATCAGTCAGATCAGGATGGTTCTTTATGTTAAATCTGAATAGACTGGTCTAACTCCCGAGCATCCCAGATTAATCCTGGTTCTAGGTTTATTCCAACACCTTGACATGGATAGATTTTTGATCTGCTACTCAATATCCTGTCATGTTGACACACGCACAGCCTGTGATTCTTTGTGATTCAGGAGAAGCAGCGCGGTAGAGAAGATCTTGGAAAGCACACCTACATTCTTCACATGTTTGTTCACAAGGCACGTGAGTTTGTCACGCAATAAAGAATTAGCAGCTAATGATGTCTGTTTGCACAACAGATGCTCTGCACAGCTGGCCGTGTGACTGTCGTGCAGGTGCAGAGCTGATTGGATCATGATGTACTGTAAAGACATAGCATAAAGACCAAAAAAGCAGCAAAACCTGGTTTGATGCCCATGCCATCATGGAGTTATGGAAGCCCAGATTTCCTTGATGCTTGCTAAAGCTCTTATTTTGTTGTTGGGTCTGGTGCCCCTCATTTTCCTCTTGAGAATACCTCAAAGATTCTCGGTTGGGTTTAGGTTTGGCGAGTTGGCTGAAGTCAGCGATGGATTTGCACCCTGTCCTGGGTGTATCTGCCCAGCGCCTGAGAAGTTCTCCCCTGGATGGGCATGGGAAACCCCACCGCAACCCTAGTTAGGAATAAACAGAAGATGGATGGATGGATGGATGGATGGATGGATGGATGGATGGATGGATGGAGTTGGCTGAAGTGTAAAGCACTGTGATGGCATGGGCATCAAAGCAGGTTTTGGTGCTGCTGGCGGCATGGGCAGGAGCCAGGTTCTGCTGGAAGATGAAATGTGCATCTCCATACAGATCCTTAGCTGAAGGAATCATGAAGTCATCTAAAACATTCTGCTAGACTGTTGCGCTAAGCTTGGGTTTAAGAAAGAGTTTAGCAACACCTGCACCGTTAATTGCACCCAAATCATGACTGACTGTGGAGATTTCACACTGGACCTCAAGCAGTTTGGATTCTGTTCCTTATCCCTACTGTTTAGTAGATGATTAGTGTGGCACAATTAGTTTAAAACATTCATGCCCTGCTGCAAAATTTGGCTACACTATTCTTATTTTTTGAATTCCTGTTTTCATGGAATGGAATGGTGGAATGATCTTCCTATTGAATTCCTGTATTCGTGGAATGGAATCGAATGGAATGGAATGGTGGAATGATCTTCCCATTGAATTCCTGTTTTCATGGAATGGAATCAAATGGAATGGAATGGTGGAATGATCTTCCCATTGAATTCTTGTTTTCATGGAATAGAATAGAATGGAATCAAATGGTGGAATGATCTTCCCATTGAATTCCTGTTTTTATGGAATGAAAAAATGATCTTCCCATTGAATTCCTGCTTTCATGGAATGGAATGGAATGGAATGTTGGAATGATCTTTCCATTGAATTCCTGTTTTCATGGAATGGAATGGAATCGAATGGTGGAATGATCTTCCCATTGAATTCCTGTTTTCATGGAATAGAATGGAATGGAATCGAATGGTGGAATGATCTTCCCATTGAATTCCTGTTTTTATGAAATGGAATCGAATGGTGGAATGATCTTCCCATTGAATTCCTGTTTTCATGGAATGGAATGGAATGGAATAGAATGGTGGAATGATCTTCCCAACACCATCCGCAAAGCTAAGTCACTCAGCAATTTCAAGAAACTGCTTAAAACACATCTCTTCCATAGATACATGCTAAAAAAAAATAAAAAATTAAAAGATTACAGTCAAATCGAGTTATGCGCAGG
>JAOVVE010352285.1:0-12855 GCA_028565655.1 Hoplisoma axelrodi | reverse complement strand
GAGCTGAACACACACTGGTGCCAAGAGCTGATGACACCTTATCCATGTCAATAATTCTTGTTCTGTTGTTAACTCCACTGAAAAAAAAATCATAAATCGTAAATGGTAAAGCTCTTTGCAAACTTACATTAATCACATCAGTATCAGGGCTCTTGATGACTACAGTCTGATGTTCCTGTGCAGCATGTACAAACAACCAGGTGTCACACTCCTCATGACCACGTCATATTTTAACAGCACTAAGAGTTTGTAAATCATTTGTCAGCATTCTGCCATACAACACAGACAAACTCAATCAGTGCCTCTTTGTTCCATCTGACAGAAACTTCAATTGTGTTGATGATTTTTTGGTCTTTTTGTCCTCCTGGACTTTTACAGGAATCTGGTGTACTGTCTGTAACAGGACTTATGGTATCGCACCTCCAGGGACACAATGTCTTTGTCTTGAATATGTACAAGGATGCTAGTGGCAGCTTTTAGCCACTGTCCTTCAAATAATCAAAGAAGGGTCTCTTTTATTACCAGAACAGGGACAAACTGAAGCAAAGACTCCAATGACTTAATAAAGACTCTCTCTTTAATATCGCTACCGGAAGCGCTGCATCGGCGCAGGTATAAATGGACGGAAATACAAGTTAATGAAAACAAACTGCTGAAATGCTCATAATGCTGCATGTAATGTTCTGTGAACTTGTGGAATCATAATACAACTAATGAATGAAATACTGCCTCCTTCTCATCATTACTGTGTCCTGACCGATACACCATTCTGGTTATTGCTAAACATCAAAAGAACTAGAACAAACCTTACCAAATATAAAAGTATTTAAACCTTCTCAACATTGGTCCTTCGAGCTGGATGCAAAAATTAAAATGGAGTCTGATGATGAGATGGGTCCTGATGTGAGACCAAAACGGCAAATACGTCGACCTGCATTGATGCAAGATTATGAAGTGGGTTATGGAGGATATAGTTGAAGGGAACGGTCACACAGAGATTCAACACCTCACACTATGAATGAGAGAAAAAGAGAGTCTAGCTTCGAATCCATCTCTCCATTTACCTCTGTCTCAACATGAAAGCCCCTACAGGGAAAAGAGTAGTCAAGTTATAGTGGTGCCTACACCTTTACACTGTGTTCTTAAAGGCATTACGGCTATACAAGAGGAGGAAAGCAGACTGCTTTAAACACAACAAGATCTTCAACATGGCATTCAAGAACTTCAAGATGCACGTAAAGAAATTAAAGAACTTACTGCAGTAACCCAATCACTGTGAGCTGAAATGACTCAAATTGTCAACTTCAGTCCAACTTATAGCAGTCAAAGACCTCTCTCTAACTGTATTCCTGCCCAAAGGACACCGACAATTAATACTAAGTCCAAGGAGATGGAAGAGGAAGATTGCCCCGATCCCCCAGCCTGGCCTGAACCAATTGAGAATATCTATGACTCTAAGATGGATGTACAAGTGCTTAGTTATGATCCAATTTATCATCCTCCTGTTGACCTTGTGTCTTCACCTGTTCCACAGCAGTATACTTTTGCCTCTGCTTATCCTTTTAGCAGAGGAGCTCTACCTACTACTAAGGTCCTACCTCCATATTCCTCTTTACGGCCTACCTCTGTTCGAGCAGGCAAGATAGAATCCAACTCGAGATTATGCTCATTATCCTGCTGCACTTGGTGCACAATCATTTAGCCACCCTATGCCAGCACCTGTCTCAGAACGTGTATATAGAGGTCCTAAGCCTACTATTCCAAAGTTTATTCATCCTGATCCTAGTGAATTCGCTCGCCTCCGAATTGCTTTGACTAATCTCCCCCCATTAGACGCTACTGAGCTCTTTAAGTATCAGATTTTAGTAGACCATCTAAAGTTGGAGGAAGCCAGACTTGTAGCTGATGCTTATCTCAACTCATCAACTCCTTATACTGACACCATGGCTGCCCTGCAGAATAAGTTCAGTCAGCCTCACCAGCTTGCTTTGCAGAAAATAGCGCTCCTTCTTGAAGCCCCTGAGATAAGACGAGGGGATATTGAAGCCTTTCAAAGGTTTGCCCTTCAGATACAGTTGTTGGTGGGTCTTCTACAGACTTTAGGTCCTGAAGGGGAAATAGAACTGAATTGTGGCTCACATGTGGCACGACTGTTAAGTAAACTTCCTGCTGAACAACGAGCTGAGTTTCGTCGGCAACAGTCCAAGCAACCTGGAGCTACTTACAACCTGTACGACTTATCAGGATGGCTCCGACATGAGTCCTGGTGTCAGAGTTTTGACAGCCCAACTACTGGGAGATTCAGTAAAGTAAGACAAAACTTAAAAAATGATGGTCGTCGAACCGTGTCTGTCCTACATTGGGATTGGAGAGTCTGCAGAAACATCCTCTCTGACATCTAAAGACAATTTTGTAAACGGAAAGATCAAAAGCAAAGCCTATTGTGCATTCTGTGAGAGCACTGAACACTATTTTAGCCAATGTGGCGGCGTCGCTAAACTCTCAGAAGATTAAATCAAAGAGTGGATTCAAGTTAATAAACGCTGCTGGCGTTGTGCACGAGCCCATCGGGCAGCAAAGTGCAACCTTAAGAAGCCCTGCCATCTTTGCCAAGGAAAACACCTTCTTGCACTTCACGAGCTAAACACTAAACTCAAAGTGAGCCATGTGGTTGCAGCAACCAAACAAGAAAGTTGCTTGACTAAGTCCACACCTAAATCCCTTTTTCTTGACTGCCCTGGCAATCGTGTCCTGCTTAAGGTTTTACCAGTACTTCTACATTATGGGGGTAAAACCTTAGACACCTATGCAATTTTAGATGATGGCTCAGAAAGGTCCATGCTTCTACCGGCTGCAGCTAAGTTCCTGGGTGTGAAAGGAAAGACTAAAGCCCTTCCACTGCGTACAGTTCGCCAGGACGTTCAAATACTGCACGGTCACACAGTTTCCTTCCGTATCTCGGCAGTACACAATCCTCAGACTAATTTTAAAATCAATGGTGCTTTTACAGCTAGTAGCCTTAGCTTGGCTCAGCACACATATCCTGTTGAGCAACTTCTGAAGAAGTTTAGACATCTTCGAGGTCTTCCTATATTTGCCTTTAAAGATGTACAGCCATTACTTCTTATAGGTTCAGATCAGCCTCATCTTATAACTCCTGTTGAACCTGTTCAACTTGGGCCCCCTGGTGGACCAGCTGCGGTCCGCACCAGATCTGGGTGGTCCCTTCAAGGACTCTTCCTAAACCTGAAGTGTTTAAATCACCCAACGCAATGTCTCCATGCATGCCTTTCACTTCCTTCAGATGATTTATATAAACATGTTGAAAGGCTCTGGCAGTTAGACTCCATACCTCATCGGTCAGAGCGAGAAGTGACCAGATCAAAGCAGGACCAACAAGCTGTGGAAATGCTCAAAGCCAAGACAGTACGGACAGGAGTAGATGGTATCCTCAGGTATGCTACACCTTTGCTGCGTCACAGAAAAATGCCTCTATTGCGTGCACCAAAGGAGTCTGTCCTTCCTATGCTGTGTAACACTGAAAGGCGCCTGTTAAAGGATCTAAGAAAGGACTACAAGAAAGAGATTCAGAAGCTCATTCTTACAGGGGCTGTTAAAGAGGTCATACAGGAGACCATCCCCAAGGAAGAGTGGTACATAACCCACCATCTTGTCAGTCATAATGGAAAGCAACGTCTTGTCTTTAATTGTTCCCATCAATACCTGGGCCAGTCTCTAAACCAGTATCTTCTGCCTGGCCCTACGCTAGGTGCTTCTCTACTGGGAGTTTTACTGAGGTTCCATGAGTATCCTGTAGTAGTCAGCGGAGATATTAAGGGAATGTTTCATCAGGTACGTCTCCTTCCTGAAGATCGTTCCCTTCTAAGGTTCCTGTGGCGGGATTTAAAATCAGATAAAACTCCGAGAACATTCGAGTGGCAAGTCCTTCCATTTGGCACCACATGTAGCCCCTGCTGTGCTGCTCATGCTTTACAGACTTATGTTGATGAACACTGCCAGCCTGATGATCAGTTGCGATTCACAGTGGGGAACTGCTCCTATGTAGATAACTGCCTGCAAAAGTGTACGTTCCTCAGGTGCAGCTAAGCTGTTAGTTGATAGACTTCGAGACCTTCTTTCCTCTGCTGGCTTTGAAATTCGTCAGTAGGCCTGTAATGACCCAAGTGTTCTGAGCCACCTGCCTACAGATGCCAGGTCTGAGAGCTTGGACCTGTGGTTGGCATATAATAAGTCAGAACCTATGGAATCCACACTTGGTCTTAGTTGGAATTGGAGAACAGACTCTTTGGGATATAAACATCGGCCTGTGAACTATAAGGCACTAACTCTTAGAAATATTTATTGAGTCTTGGCTATGCAATATGATCCTTTGGGCTACTTACTTCCTTTCTCTACTCGAGCAAAGCTTATTGTCAGGCAGCTGTGGGATAGGCAGCGAGGCTGGGATGACCCCAACTTACCCACTGAACTTCTGCAGGCTTGGTCTAGCTGGGAAGCAGAGCTTGAATACCTACCTTCCATCACTTTTCCACATGCCTACATACCCATAGACACTGACCTGGAGGACGTCACTTATGAAGTGCACATCTTTGCAGATGCCTCAGATCGAGCTTATGGAGCCATTGCCTACATGAGGATAGAGAATTGTATAGGCCAGGTGCACCTATCCTTTATTCTGTGCTAACCTGGCTTAGCTCCCAGTCCTGTCGCTTTAAAGTCTTTGTGGGAGCCAGAGTAGCTGAAATTCAGGAGTTAACGCAGAATTGTACCTGGCACTATGTTGATTCCATTAATAATCCTGCTGATGATTTAACTAGAGGGAAGAGTCTAAAGACCCTCACAATGCCAAACAGATGGACGCAAGGCTCCCCTTTCCTTCAGCAAACCTGCAACACCTGGCCAGAGAAACCAAGATTTCAAACCTGTGAGCCTGAAGCAGAGTTGCGTAAGACTGTTTTTTGTGGAATGGCTGCTACTACTCCTGTAATTGATTTAACTGACAAATGGCATAATACCTGGCAGGAACTATTGAAGGAAACTGTTCAAACCCTTCAAGGATCTGTTCCATTCAGTGACCTTCTCGAAGCCGATCAGTTTCATCAAGCAGAAATGATTATTTTACAGCAGGCCCAAAGACAGTCATTTCTTGAGGAGTATGAATGCTTAGCTGCTAATAAACCTGTCACTTCTAGAAGTCGTCTACTCACTCTATCTCCAGAGATGGATAAATCCGCACAGGTCATAAGGGTGGGAGGTCGACACAGACGTCTGGAGGGACTGGAGAACTTAATGTTGCATCCTATTGTTTTGGATGCTCTACATCCTAGACACTCAGTTGATTATCCAGAAATATGACCATGATCTGCATCATCCTGGTCCAGAGCGTGTTTTTGCGGAATTGAGACGTACCTATTGGATAATACGTGGGCGAGAGGCCATTCGTAAATATCAGCGAAATTGCACGGAGTGCCAGCGCCAGAGAGCACGACCCTCCATTCCCAAAATGGCAGATCTTCCTCTTGCTCGACTGCAGTTATTCAAGCCGGCCTTCTATTCAACTGGTGTTGATTGCTTTGGCCCCATGCTTGTTAAGGTGGCCAGACGACATGAAAAGCGTTGGGGGATTATATTTAAGTGTTTAACCACTAGAGCTGTACACCTAGATATCCTTCGAGGCCTGGACATGGATGCCTATTTGATGGCCCTGAGACGGTTTGTTGCTAGGAGAGGGTCTCCTGTAGAGTTGTGGTCAGATCAAGGAACGAATTTTAAGGGAGGTGAACGTGAGCTTAAAGAGGCCTTTGCCAACATGGTACCAACTCTTCAGAAACAGCTTGCAATGCAAAGGATAAAGTTCATGTATAACCCTCCAGCAGCTCCACACTTTGGAGGAGTTTGGGAGCGGGAAATTTGTTGTGTGAAGAAAGCTCTTTCTGCCTGCATAGGCTCTGAACCTGTTTATGAAGAAGTTCTTCAAACTGTCCTAATTGAAGTTGAAGCAATCCTAAACTACCATTAGGATATGTGTCCTCTGATGTAGCAGATTTTGACCCGATTACGCCAAATAGCTTGCTCATGGGGTGGCCAGATGGATCGCTCCCACAAGTGGTCTACCCAGAAATAGAGATCTTAAGTCGTAAGCGTTGGAGACACACACAAATTCTAGCCGATCAATTCTGGTCAAGGTTTATCCGCGAGTATCTTCCAACTATGCAATCCAGACAGAAATGGCAATCTTCCCCTCCTGAGATCCTAGAAAATGCTATTGTTATGATGATTGATCCACAGTTACCAAGAGCCCAATGGCCAGTTGGGCGAGTAGTGAAAGTTCACCGCAGTGATGATGGATACATCCGATCAGTCAAGGTGAACATAAAAGGGCAGGTATACACCAGACCAGTGGCACGACTTGTAGTATTACCCGGTCTTCCTTCTGAAAGGAAATGAGTACCATCAGTATTTAATTGTGGAGCCTTTGTAGAGGAGCAAATGTGCTTTGCACATTTGGGGGCGGCTGTAGCAAAGACTCCAATGATTTAATAAAGACTGTCTCTTTAAGATCGCTACCGGAAGCACTGCACTGGCGCAGGTATAAAAAGGGGGAAATACAAACTGAAACTGGCGTCTGTTTGTGCATGCTGCTATAAAGTCTTCGAGCCGAATCCTTGCACTGCAGTCGTTTTGAGTCAAACCTGCCTGCTTTATCTAGATCCTGTGATGAATTCTGAACATTAAGTTAATGAAAACAAGTAAGTGGCGATATGTAAGCTGTATCATGATCATAACTGTGGGTTTAATTCTTAATGCTTACTGTTAGATATATATAATGCTTGTATAGATCTACTGGTAATGTTACAGTGAAATGCTTTCCTCCTATGACTGCTGCCTAGATTATTGTTAAATAGAAACTGATGAAAGTTATTCTGTTATTTCAGACTGCTAAAATGCTCACAATGCTGCATGTAATATTCTGTGTACTTGTGGAATCATAATACAACTAAAGAATGAAATACTGCCTCCTTCTCATCATTCCTGTGTCCTGACCGATACACCATTCTGGTTATTGCTAAACCTCAAAAGAACTAGAACAAACCTTACCAAATATAGAAGCATTAAACCTTCTCAACAAGTGGTCCTTCGAGCGGGATGCAATAATTAAAATGGAGTCTGATGATGAGATTTGTCCTGATGTGAGACCAAAAAGGCAAATACGTCAACCTGCATGGATGCAAGATTATGAAGTGGGTTATGGAGTATAAAGTCGAAGGGAACGGTCACACAGAGATCCACCACCTCACACTATGAATGAGAGAAAAGAAAGTCTTGCTTCAATTCCATCTCTCCATTTACCTCTGTCTCAACTTGAAAGCCCCTACCGGGAAAAGAGTAGTCAAGTGATAGTGGCGCCTATACCTGTACACTGTGTTCCTGAAGGCATTAGGGCTATACAAGAGGAGGAAAGCAGACTGCTTCAAACACAACAAGATCTTTAACATGGCATTCAAGAACTTCAAGGAGAACGTAATGAAATTAAAGAACTTATTGCAGTAACCCAATCACTGCGAGCTGAAATGACTCAATTTGTCAACTTCAGTCCAACTTATAGCAGTCAAAGACCTCTCTCTAACTGTATTCCTGCCCAAAGGACACCGACAATTAATACTAAGTCCAAGGAGATGGAAGAGGAAGATTGCCCCGATCCCCCAGCCTGGCCTGAACCAATTGAGAATATCTATGACTCTAAGATGGATGTACAAGTGCTTAGTTATGATCCAATTTATCATCCTCCTGTTGACCTTGTGTCTTCACCTGTTCCACAGCAGTATACTTTTGCCTCTGCTTATCCTTTTAGCAGAGGAGCTCTACCTACTACTAAGGTCCTACCTCCATATTCCTCTTTACGGCCTACCTCTGTTCGAGCAGGCAAGATAGAATCCAACTCGAGATTATGCTCATTATCCTGCTGCACTTGGTGCACAATCATTTAGCCACCCTATGCCAGCACCTGTCTCAGAACGTGTATATAGAGGTCCTAAGCCTACTATTCCAAAGTTTATTCATCCTGATCCTAGTGAATTCGCTCGCCTCCGAATTGCTTTGACTAATCTCCCCCCATTAGACGCTACTGAGCTCTTTAAGTATCAGATTTTAGTAGACCATCTAAAGTTGGAGGAAGCCAGACTTGTAGCTGATGCTTATCTCAACTCATCAACTCCTTATACTGACACCATGGCTGCCCTGCAGAATAAGTTCAGTCAGCCTCACCAGCTTGCTTTGCAGAAAATAGCGCTCCTTCTTGAAGCCCCTGAGATAAGACGAGGGGATATTGAAGCCTTTCAAAGGTTTGCCCTTCAGATACAGTTGTTGGTGGGTCTTCTACAGACTTTAGGTCCTGAAGGGGAAATAGAACTGAATTGTGGCTCACATGTGGCACGACTGTTAAGTAAACTTCCTGCTGAACAACGAGCTGAGTTTCGTCGGCAACAGTCCAAGCAACCTGGAGCTACTTACAACCTGTACGACTTATCAGGATGGCTCCGACATGAGTCCTGGTGTCAGAGTTTTGACAGCCCAACTACTGGGAGATTCAGTAAAGTAAGACAAAACTTAAAAAATGATGGTCGTCGAACCGTGTCTGTCCTACATTGGGATTGGAGAGTCTGCAGAAACATCCTCTCTGACATCTAAAGACAATTTTGTAAACGGAAAGATCAAAAGCAAAGCCTATTGTGCATTCTGTGAGAGCACTGAACACTATTTTAGCCAATGTGGCGGCGTCGCTAAACTCTCAGAAGATTAAATCAAAGAGTGGATTCAAGTTAATAAACGCTGCTGGCGTTGTGCACGAGCCCATCGGGCAGCAAAGTGCAACCTTAAGAAGCCCTGCCATCTTTGCCAAGGAAAACACCTTCTTGCACTTCACGAGCTAAACACTAAACTCAAAGTGAGCCATGTGGTTGCAGCAACCAAACAAGAAAGTTGCTTGACTAAGTCCACACCTAAATCCCTTTTTCTTGACTGCCCTGGCAATCGTGTCCTGCTTAAGGTTTTACCAGTACTTCTACATTATGGGGGTAAAACCTTAGACACCTATGCAATTTTAGATGATGGCTCAGAAAGGTCCATGCTTCTACCGGCTGCAGCTAAGTTCCTGGGTGTGAAAGGAAAGACTAAAGCCCTTCCACTGCGTACAGTTCGCCAGGACGTTCAAATACTGCACGGTCACACAGTTTCCTTCCGTATCTCGGCAGTACACAATCCTCAGACTAATTTTAAAATCAATGGTGCTTTTACAGCTAGTAGCCTTAGCTTGGCTCAGCACACATATCCTGTTGAGCAACTTCTGAAGAAGTTTAGACATCTTCGAGGTCTTCCTATATTTGCCTTTAAAGATGTACAGCCATTACTTCTTATAGGTTCAGATCAGCCTCATCTTATAACTCCTGTTGAACCTGTTCAACTTGGGCCCCCTGGTGGACCAGCTGCGGTCCGCACCAGATCTGGGTGGTCCCTTCAAGGACTCTTCCTAAACCTGAAGTGTTTAAATCACCCAACGCAATGTCTCCATGCATGCCTTTCACTTCCTTCAGATGATTTATATAAACATGTTGAAAGGCTCTGGCAGTTAGACTCCATACCTCATCGGTCAGAGCGAGAAGTGACCAGATCAAAGCAGGACCAACAAGCTGTGGAAATGCTCAAAGCCAAGACAGTACGGACAGGAGTAGATGGTATCCTCAGGTATGCTACACCTTTGCTGCGTCACAGAAAAATGCCTCTATTGCGTGCACCAAAGGAGTCTGTCCTTCCTATGCTGTGTAACACTGAAAGGCGCCTGTTAAAGGATCTAAGAAAGGACTACAAGAAAGAGATTCAGAAGCTCATTCTTACAGGGGCTGTTAAAGAGGTCATACAGGAGACCATCCCCAAGGAAGAGTGGTACATAACCCACCATCTTGTCAGTCATAATGGAAAGCAACGTCTTGTCTTTAATTGTTCCCATCAATACCTGGGCCAGTCTCTAAACCAGTATCTTCTGCCTGGCCCTACGCTAGGTGCTTCTCTACTGGGAGTTTTACTGAGGTTCCATGAGTATCCTGTAGTAGTCAGCGGAGATATTAAGGGAATGTTTCATCAGGTACGTCTCCTTCCTGAAGATCGTTCCCTTCTAAGGTTCCTGTGGCGGGATTTAAAATCAGATAAAACTCCGAGAACATTCGAGTGGCAAGTCCTTCCATTTGGCACCACATGTAGCCCCTGCTGTGCTGCTCATGCTTTACAGACTTATGTTGATGAACACTGCCAGCCTGATGATCAGTTGCGATTCACAGTGGGGAACTGCTCCTATGTAGATAACTGCCTGCAAAAGTGTACGTTCCTCAGGTGCAGCTAAGCTGTTAGTTGATAGACTTCGAGACCTTCTTTCCTCTGCTGGCTTTGAAATTCGTCAGTAGGCCTGTAATGACCCAAGTGTTCTGAGCCACCTGCCTACAGATGCCAGGTCTGAGAGCTTGGACCTGTGGTTGGCATATAATAAGTCAGAACCTATGGAATCCACACTTGGTCTTAGTTGGAATTGGAGAACAGACTCTTTGGGATATAAACATCGGCCTGTGAACTATAAGGCACTAACTCTTAGAAATATTTATTGAGTCTTGGCTATGCAATATGATCCTTTGGGCTACTTACTTCCTTTCTCTACTCGAGCAAAGCTTATTGTCAGGCAGCTGTGGGATAGGCAGCGAGGCTGGGATGACCCCAACTTACCCACTGAACTTCTGCAGGCTTGGTCTAGCTGGGAAGCAGAGCTTGAATACCTACCTTCCATCACTTTTCCACATGCCTACATACCCATAGACACTGACCTGGAGGACGTCACTTATGAAGTGCACATCTTTGCAGATGCCTCAGATCGAGCTTATGGAGCCATTGCCTACATGAGGATAGAGAATTGTATAGGCCAGGTGCACCTATCCTTTATTCTGTGCTAACCTGGCTTAGCTCCCAGTCCTGTCGCTTTAAAGTCTTTGTGGGAGCCAGAGTAGCTGAAATTCAGGAGTTAACGCAGAATTGTACCTGGCACTATGTTGATTCCATTAATAATCCTGCTGATGATTTAACTAGAGGGAAGAGTCTAAAGACCCTCACAATGCCAAACAGATGGACGCAAGGCTCCCCTTTCCTTCAGCAAACCTGCAACACCTGGCCAGAGAAACCAAGATTTCAAACCTGTGAGCCTGAAGCAGAGTTGCGTAAGACTGTTTTTTGTGGAATGGCTGCTACTACTCCTGTAATTGATTTAACTGACAAATGGTATAATACCTGACAGGAACTATTGAAAGAAACTGTTCAAACCCTTCAAGGATCCGTTCCATTTAGTGACCTTCTCGAAGCTGATCAGTTTCGAGCAGGCCCAAAGACAGTAATTTCCTGAGAGTATGAATGCTTAGCTGCTAATAAACCTGTCACTTTTAGAAGTTGTCTACTCACTCTATCTCCAGAGATGGACAAATCCGCAAAGGTTATTAGGGTGGGAGGTCGACTCAGACGTCTGGAGGGACTGGAGCACTTAATATCGCATCCTATTGTTCTGGATGCTCTGCATCCTACCACTCAGTTGATTATCCAGAAATATGACAATGTTTTGCATCATCCTGGTCCAGAGAGTGTTTTTGCAGAATGGAGATGTACCTATTGGATAATACGTGGGCAAGAGGCCATTCGTAAATATCCGCGAAATTGCATGGATTACCAGCGCCAGAGAGCACAACCCTCCATTCCCAAAATGGCAGATCTTCCTCTTGCTCGACCGCGGTTATTTAAGCCGGCCTTCTATTCAACTGGTGTTGATTGCTTTGGCCCCATGCTTGTAAGGGTGGCCAGATGACATGAGAAGCGTTGGGGGATTATATTTAAGTGTTTACCCACTAGAGCTATACACCTAGATATCCTTCGAGGCCTGGACACGGATACCTATTTGATGGCCCTGAGACGGTTTGTTGCTAGGAGAGGGTCTCCTGTAGAATTGTGGTCAGACCAAGGAACAAACTTTAAAGGAGGTGAGCTTGAGCTTAAAGAGGCCTTTGCCAACATGGTACCAACTCTTCAGAAACAGCTTGCAGCGCAAAGGATAAAGTTAATGTATAACCCTTCAGCAGCTCCACACTTTGGAGGAGTTTGGGAGCGGGAAATTCATTGTGTGAAGATTGCTCTTTCTGCTTAAAAAGGCTCTGAACTTGTTTATGAAGAAATTCTTCAAACTGTCCTGATTGAAGTCGAGGCAATCCTAAACTCCAAACCATTAGGATATGTGTCTTATGATGTAGCAAATTTTGACCCGATTACGCCAAATAGCTTGCTCATAAAGCGGCCAGATGGATTGCTCCCACAAGTGGTCTACCCAGAAACGGAGATCTTAAGTCGTAAGCGTTGGAGACACACGCAAATTCTAGCCGATCAATTCTGGTCAAGGTTTATCCGCGAGTATCTCCCAACTATGCAATTCAGACAGAAATGGCAATCTTTCCCTCCTAAGATCCTAGAAAATGCTATTGTTATGATGATCAATCCACAGTTACCAAGAGCCCAATGGCCAGTTGGACGGGTAGTGAAAGTGCACCACAGTGATGATGGATACATCCAATCAGTCAAAGTCAACATTAAAGCGCAGCTATACACCAGACCAGTGGCATGACTTGTAAAATTACCCGGTCTTAGTGCCATCAGTATTTAATTGTGAAGCCTTTGTAGAGGAGCAAATGTGCTTTGCACATTTGGGGGCGGCTGTAGCAAAGATTCCAATGACTTAATGAAGACTGCCTCTTTAAGATCGCT
>JAOVVE010341437.1:0-12917 GCA_028565655.1 Hoplisoma axelrodi | reverse complement strand
CACATATTATGGGAAACAACAAAATGCTTTATGAGAGGCTGTTGCATTTCGTTTGCTTCTAATTTGTCCAAACGCGCAAAGTGGGATGTCACATATTTGGAGGGTCGAATCAGACAGTTGGAGATGTTACAGAAGAATAGTTTTGATGAGCATAGGGGCAGTCTTCTGGCATCATTTAAGGCTGAACTTAAAGATCTTCTCAGCACGCGAGCAGAATTTTTATTGCTTAAGACCAGGCAAACTTATTACGTACAGTCTGAGAGACCTGGTAGACTTTTAGCGTTACAGCTTAAACAATCTGAAAGACTTTCTACAATTAATGCAGTTAGGGACTCGACAGGTACATTATTCTCTGACCCTTCAGATATTAATAATATTTTTCAAGATTTCTATTGCAACTTATATAAATCTGAACTATCTGCAGATACTATCGAAACTGAAAACTTTTTAAAATCTTTGGATTTGTTTTCCCTTACACCCCATCTTTGAAAGAGCTTAAGGACGCAGTTATTTCTATGCAGAAACACAAATCGCCAGGTTTGGATGAAATACCACCGATACTGCTGGTAGCAGTCTGGGATTTAGTCTGACCTATTTTTTTTTTTAAATCAGTTGAATACTCTCTAGAGCTTAGTACATTTTATAGAGATCAAAACTCTGCACTTATATCACTTCTTTTAAAACCTGGGAAGGATTCAACTGAGTGTTCAAGTTACAGACCCCTGTCACTCTTGAATGCTGACATTAAGATATTTGCAAAGGTCCTTGCTAAAAGGCTTGATTCTGTTATTCCTGATCTAATACACAGTGACTAAACTGGCTTTATACATTCTCGATTAGCTTCTGATAATTTGCGTCGCTTATTCCATATTTTATAATTTGCTCCCTCACAGATGTTAGGTTCTGCAGTGCTTTCTTTAGATGCTGAAAAGGCGTTTGATCGCCTGGAATGGCCTTTTCTCTGGACTGTTCTAAAGCGATTTGGTTTTGGATCATCTTTTATTCATATGATTCTTACTCTCTACTCTAATCCAACAGCGTGTGTTAGCACTGGGCATATGATGTCAGCTAAATTTAATTTAGAACGCGGTACCAGACAGGGTTGTGCTTTATCCCCACTTTTATTTGCTCTAGCTGTAGAGCCCTTAGCTCAGGCTGTGAGGCAGAATGCTTTAATCAAACCTATATCTATAAAAGACTCCCTCCACCATATATCTCTTTATGCCGACGATATTTTACTTTATCTTTCAGACATATCCAGCTCTTTTCCTAATGTAATTTCTCTGTTTAATCAATTCGGCAGGCTCTCGGGATACAAAATTAACTGGTCAAAATCTGTATTGATGCTATTGGATGCTCTTGCAAATACATATGCTCTTCCTTCTGAAATTCCGGCTCAGATACGGGCCTTTAAATTTACATATTTAGGTATAAAGATCCATCCCAGTATCACCTTTGCTAGCCAAAATAATTATACTTGTCTTATGGAAAAAAATTAAAAAGATTTGATAAGATGGTCTCCTTTACACCTTACTCTACATGGAAGAAAATCAGTAATAAAAATGAATATCCTTCCACGGGTAAATGTTTTGTTTTCTATGATACCTCTCTCCCCACCAGCCACATTTTTCATAGAATTAGATTCAGCTTGCCATGCTTTTATCTGGAATAACAAACGTGCTAGAATATGGTTGTCTACCTTGCAATGCCCTAAATCTTTGGGGGGAATTGGTTTTCCAAATTTTAAGCTGTACTATTGGTCATTTCAACTGAGGTTTTTGAGGACTTGGTTGGAACCTTCTGCACTAACGCCTTGGCGAGCTATAGAACAAGCTATGGTAGCACCATATAGACTTCAGGATGTACCTTTTTCAGGTCTTAAGCAAAGATCGATTCTACTCTCTTTAGGACCTATAATAAATAATACATTGAACATTTGGAAACAAGTGCACAGATATTTAGATCTTTCAGATCATTTTTTATAAATTATCTCCTCTTTGGCATAATAATTATCTACTGACAGGTTCTAAACCATTCACTTTCCCTCCTTGGAGTAATAGAAATATTCATATTTTAGATGATTTATATGATAAAGATGGCCTACGTTCCTTTCAAAATTTGAAAAAAATCTTTTCTCTTCTGGGGACATCCTACTTTATGTATTTAAGAATTCGATCGGCCCTACGAGCTTACAGGGTCCCCTGGGTTGGCCCACTGAAAAACCACCCATTGGTGGATCTTCTTCATTTAGGTACTTCTACCCGGGGTTTGGTGTCATCACTTTACAGCAAATTTATATCAGCTAAAGATCATGCCCTAGGGATTACTACCGTTTGGGAGAAAGATCTCTCAAACTTGGGTATTAGTGTGAATTGGGATGTGGTCTGGGATAATGTATTCACGTCATCTAAGAATTTAAGAAATCAACTAATTCATTACAAGATTATACATAAGTTTTACATGACTCCTCTTCGTGCTTTTCAGAAACTCAGTACTGATAAAAAATTGTTATAGATGTGGTCTTTCACTGGTTGGTACTTTCTTTCATTTTTTTTGGGAGTGTCCAGCTGTTGTAAAATTTTGGTCTTTTGTAATCCAGTTCATTTCTGAGATGTTAGATGTCAGGTTGCGATTATGTCCAGCTCTTTTGTTATTATGTGATGATTCTGATTATAATTTGAAGTTGATACAAAGAAAGATTTTGATGGCAGGCTCAACAGCCTCTATAAAGGCTATCTTAAAGCAGTATTATGAACCTAATACTCTGTTGAGAAACATATGGCTACAGTATTTTTTGGACATTTTGATTTTGGAGCGATCTACAGCCAAGCTTCACAAGGCTACCTCAAAAACTGTTAGTAACTGGACAGATGCTATTTGGTTTGTGAAAGATCATTTTTAAGGAGAGATAAGGGATGGGTCTACTGTTTTCATGACTGTGTATGTACATGCTTGTAAGTTGTGATTGAGTGTGTACTGATGTATGAGTGTTGTGAATCCAATAAATTGTTGTTCACAAAGAGATGCATCATTCTAGGATTTGGTTATTAAGAATCAGAAGTGTGGCACATGTACCCCCCCCCCCCCCAAACTTTTAGAGTTACAGCAGTTTATAAAAATCAGGTGGGGGAGGAATAACATTACTTGACTTCCACACCCATTATGTAAGTAAAACTTTGCCAGGTCTTGCAAAAAAACTGAAAGCAAAACTTTTGATGGCTTAGTGTTTCGGAAAGCTGAAGTGTTGGTAAAAAAAAAAAAAGCTGCTTATTCATCAGTGAAGGGTCTTATGCTCCTCCAAACTGTTTAAAATGAATCATTGTCAGAATTACTGTTTTCAAATGGACTGCCTTAAAGTAGGTGGAAAACGTTGTAGGAAATGATGTCTCAGGAAATTTTGTACACGGTCTAGCTTCTTAATGCTAAGCGTCATTAAGAAACAAAGCATGACCTTCAGGTTTCAGTATGCATATTGAAAGTTTTTTTCATGACAGCATAAATTTAAAAAAAATCATTAACACATATGAATTAAATGAAAGGGTCAATGGGAAAACTTTTAATTAAAAATGATAACAACACAATGACTGTGAACAATGTTTTTTAGACCAATATGACAAGGGTTAAGATTTACCTTATAATTACTGTAAATTACTGTGTTTAGAACTTTAAAAAAAAACAACATGAACTTGCAACTTCAAACTGCTGCCCTAAAAACACAAATAACAACATGTATGCATTAAGGTATGATCAGTTTCATTACGTTTTCAAATTATATACTTGCCCTGTCTGTGTGGGTTTTCTCTGTTTTTTTTTTCCACAGTCCATTAACCATGAATACAAGGTCAATTGCCTGCTCTAAATTGCTCCCATATATTGGGTGTGTCTGTGTGAGTGTGACCAGCGATGGATCAGTGCCCTGTCCTGGGTTCAGAGAATTAGATTCAGCTTGCCGTGCTTTTATCTGGAATAATAAACGTGCTAGAATACGGTTGTCTACCTTGCAACGCCCTAAATCTTTAGGGGGAATTGGTTTTCCAAATTTCAAATTGTGCTATTGGTCATTTCAGCTGAGGTTTTTGATGACATGGTTGGAACCTTCTGCACTAACGCCTTGGCGAGCTACAGAACAAGCTATGGTAGCACCATATAGACTTCAGGATGTACTTTTTTCAGGTCTTAAGCAAAGATTGATTCTACTCACTTTAGAACTTATAGTAAATAATACATTGAACATTTGGAAACAAGTGCACAGATATTTAGATCTTTCAGATCATTTTTACAAGTTATCTCCTCTTTGGCATAATAATTATCTACTGACAGGTGCTAAACGATTCACTTTCCCTCCTTGGAGTAATTAGAATATTCATATTCTTCATGATTTATATGATAAAGATGGCTTACGCTCCTTTCAAAATTTGAAAGAGATCTTTTCTCTTCCGGGGAGATCCTATTTCATGTATTTTAGAATTCGATCGGCCCTACGAGCTTAGGGGTCCCCTGGGCTGGCCCAATTTTTGGGAAAACCCATAGTGCCGGAAACCTACATCTGTTTTTACAGGACATGTGCCTACAGGATGCTGGTGGTTCGACAGTTGTAAGTTTGTGGTTAAGATCCCAGCCTTGCAACCCAAAGTTCCCGGTTCGATTCCCGGTCCCACCAAGTACTATGGCTGAAGTGCCCTTGGGCAAGGCACCTAACCCCAACTGCATCCTGGGCGCCATGTACAAGGATGTCAACCGCTCCGGACACGTGTGCTTACTGGTGCAGTTGTAGGTTTGGGGTCAAGAATCAGGCTTTCCACCGGAAGGTCCATGGTTTAATTCCCATTCCCACAAAGTACTATGGCTGAAGTACCCTTGTTGCTTCCTTGGTGCCGTGTACAAGGTTGCCTACCACTTCGGACATGTGTGCTCACTGGGGCAGTCATAGTTTAGGGTCAAGGAACCAGCCTTGCGACCTGAAGGTCCCTGGTTCAAATCTTGGTTTTACCAAGTAATATGGCTGAAGTGCTCTTGGGCAAGGCACCTTAACGCAATTGCTTCCTGGGGCCATGTACAAGGATGCCTACAACTCCAGCCATTCTCGACAGGCATACTTACTGGGGCAGTCGTAGGTGTGCGGTCAAGAAACCAGCCATGTGACCTAAAGGTCCCCAGTTCGATTTCCAGTCCCACCAATTACTATGGCTGAACTACCCTTAGGCAAGGCACCTAACACTTTTTGCTTTTGCTCCCTGGGCACTGTGTACAAGGATGCCATTCCGGAAACCTGTGCTCACTGGGGCAGTCATAGGTTTGGTGTTAAGGAACCAGCCTTGCGACCTAAAGATCCATGGTTCGATTCCTAGCCCCACCTAATACTATGGCTGAAGTGCCCTTAGGCAAGGCACCTATTCCCCATTTTAACCCTGAATGCCATGTACAAGGATGCACACCACTCCGGACCATGTGCTTACTGGGGCAGTTGTAGGTTTAGGGTTAAGGAACTAGCCTTGTGACCTGAAAGTCCCCGGTTCAATTCCCAGTGCCACCAAGTACTATGGCTGAAGTACCCTTAGGCAAGGCACCTAACCCTATTTACTTTCCGTGCATCGTGTACAAGGATGCCATTTCGGAAACCTGTGCTCACTGGCGCAGTCGTAGGTTTGGTGTTAAGGAACCAGGAGAACAAATTCTAATTCAAATGTACAGTAGGCAAAATAGATAAAAATGTTCTTTAATTTAAAAAAAAAAAGGAGCAAAGACAATACTAGTAGCATGTATTGTTACGTAACCACATATCTGCTGGCAAGACATGAGAACCTTGTTACCTGGAAATAGGGTGCAGGTTATAACGATGAACTAACAGCTCCTTATATTTATTTATAATAATAAAAAAATAATAATAATAATTTGACTTAGCTAAATTTCGTAGGCAGGACATCAGCTGTTGTTCTGCACCACTGGCTGCCCCCCAACCCTGTCCATCTGAAACACATAAGGCATTTAAAAAAAATCTGCATCCCAAACCAAATAGCTCGCAGCACAGATTACATGAGATGCCAAACAACACTGCAATTTTTTACTGCACTAATTTGATTTGCAAGTACCAGGTGGTTTGGGATGGAGCCAAAATGGTGGATGTTGTGCTTTGATCCGGTCCTTTTGTAAGTAGCTCCGGATGAAAGACTCACTAGACATTGTAAATGCAAACGTATTTTAACAGTTTTGGCAGCGTCACTCAAACGACTGTACGTTTCATGTCTTCATTCAATCAACTGATTCATCATTCACCATCCTTGGCTGAAAAACATATTTGACCCTCTGGGCAACTCCAAGTGTCAGGTGTGGTTAAGAACGAGCATCGTATAGACAGTGTAGCCGATATGAAGGAACGTTCAAGAGCTGCATTACTCGAGAGATCTGTTCTCTGAAGGGAACTGTCAAAAAGAACCAGACCTTTATTACAGAACCACTCTGCAGATAGGCATTTTCTGGGTTTCGGGCTCAAACAAGGCAAAAAGCACAAAGGCCACCACACAAATGTACAGGTCTCTGATAACCACATATTTAACTACTATCCTGTAGTCTACCGTTCATTCAAATTAAATTTTGAGGTTTAATTTGACTCAACATGGTGGTAATCTGGGATGTGCGCCCTCTGCGGCAGTGGCAACCCTTTGTAAACTCCCAGGACACTAATTGTGCCCAGCACCTAACCCCCATTTGCTCCCTGGATGCCATGTACAAGGATGCCTACCACTCGGGACCATGTGCTTACTGGGGCAGTTGTAAGTTTGGGGTCAAAGGAACTAGCATTGTGACTTGAAGGTCACTGGTTTGATTCCAGGTCCCACCAAGTACTATGGCTGAAGTGCCCTTGAGCAAAGCATCTAACCCCAATTGCTCCTCAGAAACAAGGCTGCCCACCACTCCGGGCATGTGTGCTTACTACTCTTGGGGCAGTCGTAGGCATGTGGGAAGGAACCAGCCTTGCGACCTAATGGTCCCTGGTCCGATTCCCAGTACCACGAAGTACTATGGCTAACGTGTCGTGCACTGTGTACAAAGATGCCATTCTTGACAGGCGTGCTTACCAGGGCAGTCGTAGGTTTGTGGTTAAGGAACCAGCCTTGCGACTTAAAGGTTCCTGGTTTGATTCCTGGTTATGGCTGAAGTGCCCTTGGGCAAGGCACCTAACCCCGGTTGCTCCCCAGGAACCATATACAAGGCTGCCCACCACTCCAGGTGTGTGTGCTCACTTCTCTTGGGGCAGTCGTAGGCTTATGGTAAGGAACCAGCCTTGAGACACAAAGGTCCCCGGTTTGATTCCTGGTACCACCGAGTACAATGGCTGAAGTCCCCTTGGGCAAGGCACCTAACCCCTATTTGCCCCCATGATGCCATGTACGAGGATGCCTACCACTCCGGACCATGTGCTTACTGGGGCAGTTGTAGGTTTGGGGTCAAGGAGGACCTGTGTGGTCATGTGTGCTCCCTTCACTTAGTGTGTGTAAATGTGTGTGTTATACTGCACAAATAAGTTACTAGGTCTTGGTTGCCAGGTCCTGGGACTTTGCGCAGGTTCATAGTTACTTTTGCTGTTTACCGGCTCCTCGAGAAGTGTGCTACCCAGTACTCAACCCTTTCCAGGGCATGAGCTCGCCTTGGCCACCCCAGCAGAACAAAAAGTTCCAAGTCTCTGGTATCGAGGCCCCTGAGAACAGTGCTACCCTGTGGTATACATGTGTTTTTATGAGCTAACAAAAAGAAAACAGCCAGAAAAAAACAGAAAGAAAATAGTCAGAACAGAGTAAAGGGGACGAAAAGAGTATGTAGAGAAACAGATGGACGACAGAAAGTATCCATCGAACTACGAGAACCATGATTATTTATTCTTGGGTGGTGTTACTGGCCCCAAGTGATTCCTAGTTGTGCTGGCATCCAAACCCAAAGCCTAATGTACAGTATTCCAGTACTTCAACCACCAAAACACAGGGTTCTTCTCCTCGGTTACATTAGTTCATGAAAATCAGAGCATGTTTACTATGTCACTCTAAGGAGTTTCACCAAACACTGAGCGAGTGTGGATCGACCACCCAAGTGAGTGGCGCTCTCTAAACACACTTTCCTGTAGTTATTAGAATCATTAATAATTAGGAATTTTAGCAAATATATACCTCGCTGTCAATCTGAAGTAAAAGGTCTGGGTCAAGGGGCCACGGCGCTAAATCGGGAACAGAACGCAAGGGTTAATGTGCCTGCCCCGTGGCGTCAGGGGGCATTAAAGAGCACGTGTGAGGTAGAACCGAGAGGACAGCCCGGGCTTTGATGGGAGAGTTTGTTTTTGAGGGTTCGAGAGTTTGTTTTTGAGTGATGACATAGCGCCGGCGTTGCGTCTGTGTTTCCAGTGGCCTAGCTGGAAGGCCGCATATCCCCTGCTAGCATGAATGCTGCTTTGTCAGAATTTTTCCGAGCCCCTAAAGCTCTTCGCCCGCTGCTGCAGTCTGCAACGCTGGACTCGTGCGCGCACACAGTCTAGCATGCAAATTACTGGTGCGGTGACATTTTTTGGAAACGGATGAGATCAACGGCAGGTGGCAGCATTCTCACTGAGCACATAATCGCAGGTTTACTTCGATTTGTTTGAGCACGAAACCGCAGATGGTGCAATTTGAAAGCCTCGTTGCCGCTGGTACAGTTTGTGGTGCGAAGGGATTTGTGCCACTCGTAGCCTTCATCTGGGAGGAATTCCACCAGCTGACATGCTCCATCATCCTCATTTTTATTAAGTATAAAGAATCTTGAATTCATACCTATAAGAATTACACATTTTAATGTTTTGATTAAATTATCAATTTAAGCAATTTTTTTTCCGCCATCATACTGAAATACTTCTGGGGCACCATCTGTTACGCCACCTCTGGCTGAAATAAGTAAGTATTTTCAACGTCTGTCTCCAACAGTTTGTCAGTAACCCATTGGATGGAGGGTCTTAGAGATCAGCAATTTTTTCGTTTTAGCAACTGGATTGAACACCACCTGCTGGTCCACACGGGTTTTACCTTCATCATACCAAAATACTTCCACATTTGGGTCAACATCTGTTTTGCCACCTCTGGCTGAAGTTTGTAAGTATTTTTAGCTTCTGTCTCCAGCATTTTGTCAGTAACACATTGGATGGAGTTTTTCACGTTTCACCAACTGGATTGAGCGCCGACTGCTGGTCCATGCGGGTTCGACCTCCATCTTGTCGAAATACTTCAACATCTGGGTCAACATCTGTTTCGCCACCTGTGGCTGAATTTTGTAAGGTTTTTTTTGTTTGTGTCTCCAGCTGGTTCTCCGCAGCCCATTGGATGGAGAGTTTTGAAGATCAGCAATTCTCAGGCCTCAGCTATTGGATTGAGCGCCACCTTCTGCTTCACAAGAGTTTGGCCATCATACCAAAATACTTCCACATTTGGGTCAACATCTGTTTCGCCACCTCTGGCTGAAGATAGTAAGTTTGTTTGTGTGTTTAACGCCATTTCAGCCCATTTAGGCTATTACGCGGTACATGGGTTGTGTCATGAACCTCGATTTGATCAAGTTATATAAGATGTTTTAAGTTCGTATGATGTAAAAAGTTCAGCATTTTCTGCAGTGATGCGTAAAACAGCCTAAAGTTTGTAAGTATTTTTAATGTCTACCTCCAGCAGTTGGTCAGTAACCCATTGGATGAAGGATCTTAGAGATCTGTAAATTTCAGGTCTAAGATACTGGATTGAGCGCCTCCTGCTGCTCCACATGGGCTTGACCATCATACCAAAATACTTCCACATCTGGGTCAACATCTGTTTCGACATCTCTGGCTGAAGTTTGTAAGTATTTTTAGCTTTTGTCTCCAGTATTTTGTCAGTAACCCATTGGATGAAGGGTTAAAAAAAAATCAGCGTTTTTTTCGTTTAGCAACTGGATTGAGCGCTGCCTGCTGGTCCATGTGGGTTTGACCTCCATCTTGTCAAAATACTTTCACATCTGGGTCAAAATCTGTTTCGCCACCTCTGGCTGAAGTTTGTAAGTATTGTTAGTTTGTGTCTCCAGCTGGTTCTCCATAGCCCATTGGATGGAGACTCCTGGAGAGCCAATTTTCAGGTCTCAGTTATTGGATTAAGTTCTGCCTTCTGCTCCACAAGGGTTTGACCTCCATCTTGCTGAAATACTTTTACATCTGGGTCAACATCTGTTTCGCCACCACTGGCTGAAATGAGAAAGTAATTTCAACTTCTGTCTCCAGCAGTTTGTCAGTAACCCATTGGATGAAGGATTTAAAAAAATCAGCGATTTTCACGTTTCAGCAACTGGATCGAGCGCCACCTGCTGGTCCAAGTGGGTTTGACCTCCATCTTGCTGAAATAGTTCTACATCTGGGTCAACATCTGTTTTCGCCACCCATGGCTGAATTTAGTAAGTTTGTGTGTTTAATGCCATTTTAGCACATGTAGGCCTTTTGGCGGTACATGGGTCGTGTCATGGACCTAATTTTGATCAAGTTATACAAGGAGGTTTCAAGTTTGGCAGTAACCCATTGGATAGAGGATCTTAGTGATCTGCAATTTTCAGGTCAAGGCTACTGGATTGAGGGCCGCCTGTAGCTCCACGCAGGTTTGACTTCCTTTATGCCCAAATACTTCCACATCTGGGTCACCATCTGTTTTGCCATTTCTGGCTGAAGTTTGTAAGTATTTTTAGTTCATGTCTCCAGCTGGTTCTCCGTAGCCCATTGGATGGAGAGTCTTGGAGACTAGCAATTTTCAGGCCTCAGTTACTGGGATTAACCTTCGCCTTCTGCTCCACGAGAATTTGATATCCATCATGCTGAATCTGGATGAACATGTTACGCCACCTCTGGCTGAAGTTTGTAAGGATTTTTAGTTTGTGGCTCTTGCTGTTTCTTAGTAACACAAAAGATGAAGACTGTTAGCAAACCCTCTTCCAGATCCTCCGAGTGTATGCTGAATTAAAAACAGACGTTGTAACACTCAACAGACAGGGTGCAAGTCTCCGAAGGTATCCCAATGTTGGCAAATGAAGGTTAAAGCCATTTTGAGAACTTCAAGAGCAACAGTTTTGTCAATTACATTTTTCCAGAAATATAAACAGTTACCTAATGCACAAATTTGTAATAACATTAAAGGAATTGTTGGTTCATGTGATGCGGTGGCCATGTTAGGAAACAAAAAGGGGCTTTGCTCCATCATGAAAAAGAAAGTGGGATTCCGTTGGGCGTATCCAATGGTTTGGCGCGGAAAAAGACGGGTGAGGCCTCCTTGGGTGTATCCCATGGTTCGCAGACTTAGTCAGTTATATATACACACACTGCCTTCCAAAAAAAAGTCTCCAGCAAAATAAAAGTTACACACTCTAATATTTGGTTGGAGCGCCTTTAGCTTTGATGACGGCATGCATTCGCTGTGGCATTGTTTTAATAAGCTTCTGCAAGGTCACGAGATTTGTGTGTGTCCAGTGTTGCATTAATTTGTCACCAAGATCTTGCATTGATGATGGCAGAGTCTGACAGCTGCGCAAAGCCTTCTCCAGCACATCCCAAAGATTCTCAATGGGGTTAAGGTCTAAGGTTAATGTGTGACTCATATGTCTCATGCTCCCTGAACAACTCTCTCACAATTTGAGCCCGATGAATCCTGTCATTATCATATTGGAATATGCCCGTGCCATCAGGGAAGAAGAAGTGCATTGATGGAATAACCTGGTCATTCAGTCAGCTGACCTCATTCTTTGAGCACATACTGTTGCTAATCCCATCCATCCATCATCTTCCACTTAATCCTGTACTAGAATAGGGGTGGGATTCTTTATGCCCATCCAGGAGAGAATGTTTTGGGCAGTGGGCAGATACACTCAGGACAGGGCGGTTGCTGAACTTAGACCTGTCCAATTGCAGCAACTTGTATCCGTTTTTCTTGACCAGGCAGTGTGTATAGAGGTCCAAGCATTGTGGGTTTCACAAACACATCCATCTTATCGCTTCACCTTGATGATGTAGAGCTGTGGTCAGCAACCTTTTTTGGGGCAAGATCACTTTTTGGAATCTGAACAAATCAAAGATCTACCAGCATAAATATTCGCCCTATGCTTATTAAAATAACCAAGAAATGTAAGTTACCTCCATTAGCATTAGGGTGACCATATTTGAGTTGGTAAAAATCAGGACGCGGGGCGGGTCGGAGCGTAGCAACGCAATCCTATAAACGGAACAGAAACATGTAGGGTGGGCGGGCCAAACCACCGGCGGAAGTTCAAAATCCGGGACATGTCCCAGGAAATACGGACGTTTGATTAGCCTAATTAGCATACAATGTGTTTACAACCACATGCACCCACTTGCTAATAGCTATAACACAATGATCCCGAACTCATTTTAAATGAGAGGAGCAAAAATCTAGTAAAAGAAATATTTTTAAATACTCCTTAATCTTACATATCTAGTTTCCTGTTCTTTTAACCATCGTTCATTTATTTGGCCAATAGATGGCAGTATTTGACTGATAAAGAAACCTGAAATCTTTAACTTGCATTCAGGTTTCATTTAACGGACTGGATTACGTGGCAGAACATGAACTTATTAGCGATTTTGCTTTCAAGCAACGCATTTATGAATCAAACCTTGTTTTTTTTTTTTAAAGTGTGTTGGTAACTGTTTATAAAAGCAATAAGGCACTCGAGGTTGTGCATTATGAATAAATACCGGTACAGAGCTATAAAGGCATACGTGATGCTTTGAAGTTAAGCTCTATCTGCATCCAGTGTGTTATAGCCCGAGGTGTTCTCCACTGGATGAGCATGGGGAACCCCACCGCGACCCCAGTACAGGATTAAGCAGAGGATAATGAATGGATAAATAAATGAAATGCGTTATAATTAAGCAATAAGAC
>JAOVVE010330603.1:436-13028 GCA_028565655.1 Hoplisoma axelrodi | reverse complement strand
GCTCTTACTCTACAGTGTGGCTGCCCCAACGCTCTGGAATGCTCTACCTATCTCTCTCCGTCTTGCTTCATCCCTCAGCACAGTTAAGACCCAACTCAAAACTCAATCATTTACCCTACATTTTCTTTCTACACCATCAACCACATGATTTGTTTGTGTTTATTATGTTTTTGACTTCTGTTTTACTTATGTTCTCATTTGTTAAGCGTCCTTGGGTTTCTAGAAAGGCGCTATATAAGTTTATTATTAGCCTCTTCTGCACCACTTGCAGGGACTGCTGCTCATCTGCAACAGTGCAGCAGTGCAGTGTCCCAGAATCATGTGGACGCAGCGTGCTAACAGTCGGACCACGAGCGAGCTGGCCAGCACAGACGAAAGAAAAAAAATAAGAAACTAAACACACAAACGGTCCTTAGCGACCCCAACTGGGTTGACCATGCTGAGATACTGATAGAGCACCACCTGCAGGCACTGCTGCTCATCTGCAACAGTGCAGCAGTGCAGTGCCTCAGAATCATGGGGACACCGCGTGCTAACAGTCAGACCACGAGAGAGACGGCCAGTATGGACGAAAGAAAAAAAAAAAAGAAGCAGAACACACAAACAGTCCTTACCGACATGAACTGCGTTGGCTATGCTAAGATACTGCCTTAGCGGCTTCTGATAGAGCACCACCTGCAGGCACTGCTGCTCATCTGCAATTCTGTCCCAGAATCGAGGACGGAAGAAAACTAGCACTTCATGCTTGAAACCTAAAAAGACAAAAAGTTTGCTTAGCAACCTGAACTGCGTTGACTGCGGGGTAGAGGGGTTTTCCTAAGCAACTTTTGATAGAGCAACACCTGCAGGGACTGCTGCGCATCTGTAACAGTGCGGCAGTGCAGTGTCCCAGAATTATAAGGACGCGACATGCTAACAATCGCACCCTGAGCAAGATGGCCAGCACGGACGAAAGAAAATAAATAAAAGAAACAAAACGAAACACCCAAACGGTCTTTACTGACCTTAACATGGTTGACCATGCTAAGATACTGCCTTAGCCTCTTCTGATAGAGCACCACCTGCAGGCACTGCTGCTCATCTGCAAGTGCGGCAGTGCAGTGCCCCAGAATCATGGGGACACCGCGTGCTAACAGTCGGACCACGAATGAGACGACCAACACGGACAAAAGAAAAAAAATACACAAGCGGTCCTTACCGACCCCAACTGCGTTGGTCATGCTCAGAAACTGCCTTAGCCTCTTTTAGTAGAGCACCACCTGCAGGCACTGCTGCCCATCTGAAATTCTCTCCCAGAATCGAGAACGGAAGAAAAGAAATGAAAGAAGCAAAAGACAAAAAGTTTGCTTAGCAACCTGAACCGTGTTGATTGCGCTAAGACACCGGGGTGGAATCGCGAGGAACAGCCAGCACGGTCAAAAGAGTGGCGCAAAGCCCAACAACAATCATGGCTTTATCTGAGCATATCACCGTGACGACACCATGGACACTGTAGTCTCTAGCCACGGAAAACAATAACAATTCAACTTGGCCTTTTTGTTTATTAAATTAAGATCCTAATGAATCAACTAACTACAGATTACAGTCCTCGTTTGATTTTTCAAAGCTTTAAGTCGTGCTAACAGTCGGACCACGAGCGAGATGGCCAGCACAGACGAAAGAAAAAAAATAAAAGAAACGAAACACACAAATGGTCCTTACTTACCTGGACTGCATTGGCTATGCTGAGATACTGCCATAGCCTCTTCTGATAGAGCACCGCCTGCAGGGACTGCTGCTCCTCAACTGTGCGGCAGTGCAGTGTCCCAGAATCGCAGGGACGCAGTGTGCTAGCAGTCGCACCCATAATTCACAGTGTGCTAACAGTCGGACCACGAGAGAGACCGCCAGTATGGACGAAAGAAAAAAAAAATAAAAGAAGCGAAACAAACAAACAGTCCTTACCGACCTAAACTGCGTTGGCTATGCTAACATAGAGCCTTGGCCGCTTCTGATGGAGCACTACCTGCAGGCACTGCTGCTCATCTGAAATTCTGTCCCAGAATCGAGGACCAAAGAAAATAAATGAAAGAAGCAAAAGACAAAAAGTTTGCTTAGCAACCTGAACCGTGTTGACTGCGCTAAGACATAGCAACTTTTGATAGAGCAACACCTGCAAGGACTGCTGTGCATCTGTAACAGTGCGGCACTGCAGTGTCCCAGAATTATGGGGATGCAACATGCTAACAATCACACCCTGAGCAAGATGGCCAGCACAGTCAAAAGAAAATAAGTAAAAGAAACAAAACGAAACACACAAACAGTCTTTACCGACCTGAACAGGGTTGACCATGCTAAGATACTGCCTTAGCCTCTTCTGATAGAGCACCACCTGCAGGGACTGCTGCTCATCTGCAACAGTGCGGCAGTGCAGTGCCCCAGTATCATGGGGACGCAGCGTGCTAACATTTGGACCACGAGCGAGACGGCCAGCACAGACAAAAGAAAAAAAAATTAATGAAATGAAACGCACAAACGGTCCTTACCGACCCCAACTGCGTTGGCCATGCTCAGAAACTGCCTTAGCATCTTTTAATAGAGCACCACCTGCAGGCACTGCTGCCCATCTGAAATTCTCTCCCAGAATCGAGAACGGAAGAAAAGAAATGAAAGAAGCAAAAGACAAAAAGTTTGCTTAGCAACCTGAACCGTGTTGATTGCGCTAAGACACCGGGGTGGAATCGCGAGGAACAGCCAGCACGGTCAAAAGAGTGGCGCAAAGCCCAACAACAATCATGGCTTTATCTGAGCATATCACCGTGACGACACCATGGACACTGTATCCTCTAGCTACGGAAAACAATAACAATCCAACTTGGCCTTTTTGTTTATTAAATTAAGATCCTAATGAATCAACTAACTACAGATTACGGTCCTCGTTTGATTTTTAAAAGCTTCGAGTCTCTGGACTTGAAAATCATGATGTAGCGTGTCTTTAAGATGATCCTCAGACAGCGGAGATGCCTCCGCTGCCACTCAGCGCCGCTGTAAATGCCACCGCGGGGTAATGAAATTGATCGGAGGCGCGTGCAGCTTGTTGCTCTTTGCTTTATTAGCACTTAAAAGGCACGAAGCTCTGTTTTATCGCCCCATTAAGACGTGTTTAAAACTAATAAATGTTTCACCACCGAGCGGAACCTCACTCAGCCTGAATAATTCAGACGGTCGTCACTCCAAACCGCGCGAAACCTTTAATCCATTAATTAATCCAAAGAACCAAATTTACATAAAAGACGACGACCATCACTTCTTCTAATCGGACCTAATTAAAGACTGAAGTGTCTTTTTTTTTGGGGTGGGGGGGGGGGGGGAGTTATGTCAGAAAGTGATGTTCTAGAAGCCTTGGAGGAATCGAAGCGGAACATTGGGGATCTAGTCGCTTCTGTAAATGGGTTCACCACATTTGGACTGCGGTTTGTGTTGTGATGTCATGAAGGCTGATGAACAATAATGGTTCAGAGTTCAGAGTGAATTATGGGACGGTATGAAACAATTAAGAGTGTCTGAGGGTTAAGCTTCTTTTCCAGGGGCCCCATTATAGCCTCTTGCCAGCACTGGGTCTTTTGGGCCTTTGGGCCTCATTAGATGTTATTCATGGAACAAGATAGTGGGTGTGGTCATGATACCATGGAGTTGCCCCTGTGGAACCTTGAGCAGGGCCCTTCCGTGAGGGTTGATCATGCGCTCAAACCCCCATCATTCTTTAAACCACATCTTCTTAGTGGGACGATACACAGTAGTCATGAAAACGATAGCTCACTGGTTAGAGTGTTGGGCAAGAAGGCAGAACGTTGGAGGTTTTAAACAAGTCCCCTACCAGGTTGACATTGTGGGCCCTTAAGCACGGCCCTTAAATCTCATTGTTTCTGGATGATTTCAAAGGGCTGACCATGTGATCTGACCCCAGTCACCCAAATCTCTTTAAATAAGGGCCCTTAAAAAGGCTTTTAATCCTCAGTAACCACAAGCATGTTACTTACTCCACTTACTGGTTAGGGTGTGGGGCAAGCAGGTGTGGGCAAGGTCACAATGCCACCTAGTTGCCCCTGTGAAACCTTCAGCAGGGCCCGCTTTGCTCCAGTGATGGCTGAACATGAGTTCACACCCCCATCATTCTTCAAACCATGTCTTTAGTGGGACGATACACAGTAGTCATGGAAACGGAAGCTCACTGGTTAGAGTTTGGGGCAAGCAGGCAGAAGGTTGGAGGTTTAAAACATGGGTCTACCACCAAGTTGATATTGTTGGCCCTTGACCCTCATTGCTTCTGGGTGATTTTAAAGGGCTGACCATGTAATCTGACCCCAGTCACCCAAGTCTCTTTAAATAAGGGCCCTTAAAAAGGCTTTTAATCCTCAGTAACCACAAGCATGTTACTTACTTCACTTACTGGTTAGGGTGTGGGGCAAGCAGTTGTGGGCAAGGTCACAATGCCACCTAGTTGCCCCTGTGAAACCTTCAGCAGGGCCCGCTTTGCTCCAATGATGGCTGAACATGAGGTCACACCCCCATCATTCTTCAAACCACGTTTTTAGTGGGACGATACACAGTAGTCATGGAAACGGAAGCTCACTGGTTAGAGTTTGGGGCAAGCAGGCAAAAGGTTGGAGGGTTAAAACATGGGTCTACCACCAAGTTGACATTGTTGGCCCTTGACCCTCATTGCTTCTGGGTGATTTTAAAGGACTGACCATGTGATCTGACCCCAGTCAGTCAAGTCCCTTTGGTTAAGAGGCCCTTAAACAAGGCCCTTAACCCTTAGTAACACCAAGCATGTTACTCCACTTACTGGTTAGGATTTTGGGCAAGCAGGTGTGGGCAAGGTCAAAATGTCACCTAGTTGCCCTGTGGAACCTTAAGCAGGTCCTTCAATGCTCCAGTGATGGCTGAACATGAGGTCACACCCCCATCATTCTTCAAACCACTTCTTTAGTGGGACGATACACAGTAGTCATGGAAACAGAAGCTCACTGGTTAGAGTTTGGGGCAAGCAGACAGAAGGTTGGAGGTTTAAAACATGAGTCTACCACCAAGTTGACATTGTGGGCCCTTGAGCACGGCCCTTAACCCTCATTGCTTCTGGGTGATTTAAAAAGGGCTGAGCATGTGATCTGACCCCAGTCACCCAAGTCTCTTTGGATAAGGGGCCCTTGAACAAGGCTCCTAAACCTTAGTAACATCAAGCATGTTACTCCACTTACTGGTTAGGATGAAGGGCAAGCATGTGTGGGCAAGGTTACAATGCCACCTATTTGCCCCTGTGGAACCTTGAGCAGGACCCTCATTGCACCAGTGATGACTGAACATGAGGTCAAAACACCATTATTCTTCAAATCACGTATTTTTAGTGGGACGATACACAGTAGTCATGGAAACGAAAGCTCACTGGTTAGAGTTTGGGACAAGCAGGGCCCTCATTGCTTCAGTGATGGCTGATCATAAGTCCACTATCAAGTTGCCATTGTGGGCCCTTGAGCACGGTCCTTCACCCGTATTGTTCCTGGACGATTTATGATGACAGACCTTGGGATCTGGCCTCAGTCACCCAAGTCTCTTTGGCAAAGGGCCCCTGAAGTAAGGCCCTTAAACCTCAGTAACCTCAAGCATGTTACTTACCATACCATCATACTGAACACAGCAGCAGACCCTATCATTCTTCAATCCGCATCCTTTGGGTGGCATGATTCACGGTAGTCATAGCTCACTGGTTAGAGTGTGGGGCAAGAAGGCAATAGAGTGGAGGTTTAAACTATAAGTCCGACACCAAGTTGACAGTTTGGGCCCTTGAGCCCGGTCCTTACCCCGTATTGCTCCTGAACGATTTATGATGGCTGACCTTGTGATCTGACCCTGGTCATCCAAGTCTCTTTGGATAAGGGGCCCTTAAACCTCAGTAACCCCAAGCATGCTACTTACTCCACCATCATACTAAACACAGCACCTTATCAGGCGTGGTAGAGCACTGGTTAGAATGTGGGGCAAGAAGGTAGAAGAGTGGGTGTTTAAACCATGAGTCCACCACCAGGTTGACTTTGTGGGCCCTTGAGAAAGGCCCTTAAACCTCAGTAACCCCAAGCATGTTACTTACCCCACCATCATACTGAACACAGCACCTTATCAGGCGTGGTAGATCACTGGTTAGAGTGTGGGGCAAGAATGCAGAAGAGTGGGGGTTTAAACCATGAGTCCACCACCAAGTTGCCATTTTGGGCCCTTGAGCATGGCTTAGTGGTCACGATTCCACCCATTTGCCCCTGTGGAACCTTCTGCAGGACCCTTATTGCTCCAGTGAGGGTTGAACATGAGGGCAGACCCTATCATTCTTCAATCCGCATCCTCTGGATGGCATGATTCACAGTAGTCATGGAAACGGTAGCTCACTGGTTAGAGTGTGGGGCAAGAAGGCAATAGAGTGGAGGTTTAAACCATGAGTCCACCACCAAGTGCCATTTTGGGCCCTTGAGCATGGCTTAGTGGTCGCGATTCCACCTATTTGCCCCTGTGGAACCTTTTGCAGGGCCCTTATTGCTCCAGTGAGGGTTAAACATGAGGGCACACCCTATTATTCTTCAATCCGCATCCTCTGGGTGGCATGATTCACGGTAGTCATTGAAACGGTAGCTCACTGGTTAGAGTGTGGGGCAAGCATGTAATAGAGTGGAGGTTTAAACTATAATTCCAACACCAAGTTGATAGTGTGGGCCCTTGAGCCCGGTCCTTACTCTGTATTGCTCCTGAAAGATTTATGATTGCTGACCTTGTGATCTGACCCTGGTCATCCAAATCTATTTGGATAAGGGGCCCTTAAACCTCAGTAACCCCAAGCATGTTACTTACTCCACCATCATACTGAACACAGCACCTTACCAGGCATAGTAGATCACTGGTTAGTGTGGGGCAAGAAAGCAGAAGTGTGGAGGTTTAAACCATGAGTCCACCACCAGGTTGACTTTGTGGGCCTTTGAGAAAGGCCCTTAAACCTCAGTAACCCCAAGCATGTTACTCACTCCACCATCATACTGAACACAGCACCTTACCAGGCATGGTAGATCACTGGTTAGTGTGGGGCAAGAAGGCAGAAGTGTGGAGGTTCAAACCCTGAGTCCACCACCAGGCTGACATTGTGGGCCCTTAAGCAAGACCCTCAAACCTTAGTAACCCCAAGCATGTTACTTACTCTACCATCATACTAAACATAGCACCTTATCAGGCGTGGTAGATCACTGGTTAGTGTGGACCCCAGTCACTCAAGTCTTGTTGCATAAGGGGCCCTTGAAAGATGGTCAGGGTTTGTGGCTAGAAAACTAAAGGTTAAGAGTACGAGTCCAAAAATCCATAAAAAGGCACAACACACTAACAGCGCCACCATGTCTGTGTGACTGCAATACTGAGAATCCTCTACCAGAACATTTATAAAATAAAAGGAATGGAAAATTCCACACTTGTTTTAACCCCCAAACCACAGCCGCACCACCACGTCCACTCCAGCAGCCAAATTACTCTTTCAATGCCAGCTCCTCCATTACGTGATCACTTTTCGACTGAGGCATCGGTTGCAAATGACCCCCGCGACCTCCCACATCTCTGCTCTAATACTTAATGTGGCCATGGCTTTGATGAACGGATGCTCCGTAAGCGTAATGCGCCGCTCCAATTTCATCGGGAACCTAGCCGGCGGATGGTGCAACACCCCACCCTGCGCCGTCGCACACCACCCCACGCCACCCTACCAATCAGGCTCTGACGGTTCGAACCTCGAGGGTCGCACAATGCATTAGCAGCCTTGTTTGCTGCCGCTGAGTCAACAATTCAGATAATTATTGTTATTTTTCATCAAAGCCACTGGATCCTGGTAATTCGCCCAAATGGCCGTGTACAGACGGATGGACAGGAAGATGTTGGTTCAGATGGGGGGGCAGGGCCTGTAATTTCCCATTTATAACAAGGACAAAGAGAAGTTCTGAAACTGTGAGATTCAAACTTTGAGGCCTTTGTTGTCCCAACATTACATTCTGTGTCCCAAGCATGCCCAGTATGACCAGTCGATTGCACGGTGTCTGTATGTAGATGGCTGTACAACACTCCACAGGTTCGAGAAATGAAGGACACAGGGAAAGGTGAGTTTCTTGGCTAACTGGTCTTATTACTGCAGTCAAGCTAGCCAAGCTAGTGGGATGGCGGACACGGCATGGCTACTGAAAGACCTGAAAAAGTGCAGGCTTCTTAAGTGTAATCGTGTCGTGTTGGTAATAAAGCCTATTTTGTGGTAAACTCCATAGTCTCCAGTCCTTATTAGTTCCGAACCCCGTTACAGAATGTCTGTCTAATTAACAGCCACCTGGAGCCGCCTCTCTCCACGACTCTGCATAGCTCATGACCTTTTCCCATGGGACCCCAGATTAAATGGGACAACCTGTAGCCGAGCGCCGACCTCCTTCAGAACCAGGTCTGACAGTCAGGAAGGTTAACTGTCGGCCCGAATGCCAGTGCGGCGTCGTGAACCCCGGCACTAATTACGCTGCTCTGTAATTAGACATTACACCAAAATCTAACCACATTAGCAGCTGTCATGAGGCATTGCTCGTCTCTCAGAGGGGCTACAGCCCCGTCCCTCCCTCACCACCCTGCTGGGGCACTCAGGGTATCTTTTGAAGTGTTTGACTTAAATGATCCATTTTAATGGCGTGATAATAGGTGGATTCTGGAACGAGATGAGTCTGATCCGAGAGGAGGGCGTGAGGGAAAGCTGTCAGCGCGCCGCCGCTGTTCTTTATTAAACGTGATTGCATTAAGGCTTCACACGGAAAATGGCTCTATTCATGGAAGGATGTCTAATTCCACAGGCTGCCGCAAATGATAAAGACCTCCTCGTCTCATCCTTCAGCTGTTTTCCATTTCAATGAGGACGAGTGGAAAAGTCTGTCCTCCTGGGGAGCTGTACTTTTGTACAGACAAAAGTATTGGGACATCTACAGGGGATTTAATAACATCCCATTCAAAGTTGGTTTCCCATTGACATCTCTTGATGTACAGCTTCTACTGTAAGGGATTTCTACATTATTTTGGATGGAGCATATAGAAGTTTTTCCCCAACCTTATCCAGATGTGTCTTTGTGGGCTCGCCGTTGGATAAGCGAGACTTCATTCCAAGTAATTTCAAAGGTGTTGGTTGGGTTTCTGTGTAGATTAGTCAAGTTCTGGACCTTAAGGGAAACATGATGGAATACAGGGCCTTCTCTAAACTGTTACCCCTAAGCATGGTCAGACTACGTACGTCGCGTTCGTCGTAGTTCATCCCAAAGGTTTTAGATGGGGTTGAGGTCAGGACTCTCAGTGGGTTCGTCGCATTCTGAGCATTATTGAAAAAACAGGGCCTTCCATAAAGGTGTTTCCACCAAGCATGGTCAGACTCTGATGTTGGAAACAAGGACCTCCATAGTCTCCATTGTAGTTATTCCCAAAGGTGTTGGATGGGGTTGAGGTCAGGACTCTCAGTGGGTTCATCAAGTTCTGGACCTTACTGGAAAAACAGGGCCTTCCCTAAAGGTATTTCCACCAAGCATTGTCAGACTCTGATGTTTGACACAAGGACCTCCATAATCTCCATTGTAGTTCATCCCAAAGGTGTTGGATGGGGTTAAGGTCAGGACTTTCAGTGGGTTTGTGGCATTCTGGGCCTTACTGGAAAAACAGGGCATTCCCTAAAGGTGTTTCCACCAAGCATGGTCAGACTCTGATATTGGACATGAGGACATCCATAATCTCCATCGCGTTCTGGACCTTACTGAAAAAAACAGGGCCTTCCCTAAAAGTGTTTTCACAAAGCATGGTCAGACTCTGATGTTGGACTTGAGGACCCCCATTGTCTCCATTGTAGTTCATCCCAAAGGTGTTGAATGAGGTTAGGGTCAGGACTCTCGGTGGGTTTGTTGTGTTTTGGACCTTACTGGAAAAACAGGGCCTTCCCTAAAGGTGTTTTTACCAAGCATGGTCAGACTATGATTTTGGACAGGAGGACCTCCATAATCTCTATTGTAGTTCATCCCAAAGGTATTGGATGGGGTTGAGGTCAGGACTTTCAGTGTGTTTGTTGCATTCTGGACCTTAATGTAAAAACAGGGTCTTCCCTAAAGGTGTTTCCACCAAGCATGGTCAGACTCTGATGTTGGACACGAGAACCTCCAGTCTCCATTGTAGTTCATCCCAAAGGTGTTAGATTGGGTTTAGGTCAGGACTCTCAGTGGGTTTGTCAAATTCTGGACCTTACTGAAAAAACAGGGCCTTTCCTAAAGGAGGACCTGGCTCACCATCTCTCTACAAGTTCATCCCGAAGGTGTTGCGTGTGTTTAAGGTCAGAGCTCTGAATGGGATATCCAAGTTCTGGACCTTATTAAGAACAAGCTGGAATACAAGGCCTTTCTAAAACTGTTTTCACAAAGCTGGCAGCATGGACAGACACTGATGTTGAATTAGAGGACCTGGCTTACCATCTCTCTTCAAGTCCATCTCAAAATATTGAATTGAGTTGAGGCCAGAGTTCTGAGTGGGTTAGTCAATGCTGGAATACAGGGCCTTCCCAAAGCTGTTTGCTCAGAGCTGGCCACATGATAAGACATTGATGTTGGACCACCACCCTCATAACAGTTTATCCCAAAGGTGTTGGATGAAGTTGAGGTCAGGACTCTGAGTAAGATAGTCAAGGTCTGGATTCTACTGTAAACATTTGTTTTCAAGAGACTGATGTTGGACCAGAGGATTTGGCCTACCGTCTACCTGCAAGTTTATCCCAAAGGTGTTGGATAGGTTTAAGTTCAGAGCTTTAAGTGGGTTGGTCAAGTTCTAGCCCTTATTGAGAACATACTGAAATACATGGCCTTCCTGAAACTGTTTTCACAAAGCTGGCAGCATGGAGAGACACTGATGTTGGAACAGAGGACCTGGCTTACCATCTCTCTACAAATCCATCCAAAAAGTGTTGAATTGAGTTGAGGCCAAAGCTCTGAGTGGATCAGTCAATGCTGGAATTGGCCTTCCCCAAATTGTAGCTCATACTGTAGGTGGCTGCATGATTGATGTTGGACCACCATCCCTATTGCAGTTTATCTCAAGGGTGTTGGATAAAGTTGAGGTCAGGAGTGGGATTGTCAATTCCTGGACTCTACCAGAAACATGCTGGTAAACAGGGCCTTCCCTAAACCGTTTCTACTAAGATGGCAGCATGGTCAGAGACAGATGTTAAACCAAATGACTTGGCTTACCATCTTTTTACAAGTCCATTCCCAAGGTGTTGGGAGGATTTAAGGTAAAGGCTCTTAGTGGGTTGGTCAAGTTCTGGACCTTATTGAAAACATACTGGAATAGAAGGCCTTCCTTAAACTGTTTTTACAAAGCTGGCAGTATGGATAGACATTGTGGTTGAAACAGAGAAGCTGGCTCACCATCTACCTAGTAGTTCATCCCAAAGGTGTTGGATAAAGTTGAGGTCGGGACTCTGAGTAAAATAGTCAAGTTCTGGACTCTACTAGCAACATGCTGGCAAACAGGGCCTTCCCTAAACTGTTTTCACAAAGCTGGTCAGAGAATGATGTTGGACCGAAGGACTTGATTTACCGTCTTCTTACAAGTCCATTTCCAAGGTGTTGGGCGGATTTGAGGTCAAAGCTCTCAGTGGGTTGATCAAGTTCTGGACCTTATTGAGAACATACTGGTATACAAGGCCTTCTCTGAACTGTTTTACAAAGCTAGCAGCATAGACAGACACTAATGTTGGAACAGAGGACTTCGCTTACTGTCTCTCTACAAGTCCATCCAAAAAGTGTTGAATTGAGTTAAGGCCAAAGCTCTGAGTGGATTAGTCAATCCTGGAATTGGACCACCATCCTCATAACAGTTTATCCCAAAGGTGTTTATCCCAAATGAAGTTGAGGTCAGGACTCTGAGTGGGATAGTCAAGGTCTGGATTCTACTGAAAACATTTGTTTTCAAGAGACTGATGTTGGACAAGAGGATTTGGCCTACCGTCTACCTACAAGTTCATCCCAAAGGTGTTGGATAGGTTTAAGTTCAGAGCTCTAAGTGGGTTGGTCAAGTTCTAGACCTTATTAAGAACATACTGGAATACAAGGCGTTCCTAAAACTGTTTTCACAAAGCTGGCATCGTGGAGAGACACTGATGTTGGAACAGAGGACCTGGCTTACCATATCTCTACAAGTCCATCCAAAAAGTGTTGAATTGAGTTGAGGCCAAAGCTCTGAGTGGATTAGTCAATGCTGGAATTGGCCTTCCGCAAATTGTAGCTCAAAGGTGGCCACATGATTGGTGTTGGACCACCATCCCTATAGCAGTTTATTCCAAAGGTGTTGGATAAAGTTGAGGTCAGGAGTGGGATAGTCGATTCCTGGACTCTACCAGAAACATGCTGGTAACCGGGGCCTTCCCTAAACTGTTTCCACTAAGCTGGCAGCATGATCAGAGTCTGATGTTGGACCAAATGACTTGGCTAACCATCTTTCTACAAGTCCATTCCCAAGGTGTTGGGTGGATTTGAGGTAA
>JAOVVE010319762.1:0-19055 GCA_028565655.1 Hoplisoma axelrodi | reverse complement strand
GAACAGTTCATGTTTCAGTTTAGTTCACGGCTTCCTGGACCAGGAGATAAGAGTGTTGTAAAAAATGACTAAATAAAAAATATTCAAGTTGGGTTTATTATATGAAATATTAATCACATTACAAATAACATAATACAAAAAAATAACTGTGAACTAACCAACATTGAGTGCAAAATTAATATTAAATTAAGAGCAAAATCACGATAAAAAACTGTACATTCAGATGAAAATATAAACTCAAATGTGCAATCAAGAAAATAAATAGCTTAACTGTGTGACATTATTATTTGGGACCCAATTTGCATGAAGCTGAAAAAAATAAATAGGGACCAAATAATATATAATTAACTAAATAAATCAATCAATCAATAAATAAAATAAAAAAACTGAAAATATAAATATCACCAGCGGGCCTTGAACCAGGGACATGAGGATGACAAACCTTGGTGTAAACTCCACAACTCCACCACCACGCTGATTTAGCCTGAAGCAAAGAGCTATTTATCCCTGAGACCCGGTGGAAAAAGAAATAAAAAAAAAATAAAAAAGTGAGAAGCTAAAGGAAAAGCTAAATAATAATTACTAACCCTAATCGCACAAAGACTCAGCTCACCTGCGCATTAAATAAGGAAATCACAGCTGAAGCTAATCCGTGCTGAAGACTTCCACCAATAGGGAGACGCCTACAATCTGCTAACGCGCCACCTGCCACGTCCTAATAGCGTGTCCGGCCGCTTCTTTGCGTGTTCGCGGGCCGACGCTTTACAAACTGTAGTAAAAAAAACAAAAAGTCAAGAAAATAAAATAAATAAAAACGAATCGCTAATGAAAGCCTTCAGTTCCGTGTACAAATCTCGTTCATTGTACGAATTGCGGTCGGCATATAAATCGCGTTCAGTGTACGAATTTCTGAGCATGCATAGTTCCCTCACAATTAGAGTCTCCGATTCACAGGTGATTCAGTGATTCACCGGTTACACACTGCTGGCTAAACTAACCGTCAGAAAGCTGAAGAAAAGGAAACTGAAGTGGAACACGAAGGCATACGCCGAAGCTAAACAACAAACCGCCACTAAGGCTGAAAACACAACAAAAGGACCGCTAAACTGACCCCCATCTACCCCGTTCAAAACACCAATGAGCCGCCGTATAAATAACACACACGTGACCCAAATTCAGGTGGCAATAATAATCACAAATAAGCAGCACTCGCCCCCTCTGGCACACGTACAAGGCAAACAATGAGGCACCTTGTTTGCCGTTTGGTGCGACCCGTGTCGGCGGAGAAAGGGATCCTGGTGTTTGGGGGGACTGGTGGCTGCAGCTTCTATTTCTCCAAAATGACACTTTGGCCCTGACTTCGCCTAGGCGGAAGGTTGGAGTGGCCCGCTTCAATCAATCGGCTGGTCAGGACATGCCCTGGAGTTTATCCAGAAGGCGCTGGCTAAGGGTCAATTAGGTAGCGTTAAACGATCTGAAGTCTGCCTAAGTATACTATTCCTATAGTACACAGCAAAAGTCGGTCAAATTCTTTAACTTCAGTAAAATAAATGAAAACCTTTACAAAAAAAAGCATGTTAAACATTTAATTTAAACGCAGTTTACTGTTCTTACCTCATGCTGTAATTAGAACCTGCAGGATATCATCGTTTATCCCAGCAAAGCAGCCGTGGCTTGGATGATGCACTAACAAAAAAGAGAAAAAAGCTATCATAAAATGTAGGTTATAACATTTCCTTAAAATAATTAAATCATGGCTATTATACTGACTTGCCACTTCATTATAAACACCTTGTTTTATACGATTAGTTCATTTTAGTGTTTCTATTAATCATATCATAGAATCTGTAAGAGACTGTGAGCATCCGAAATGTGCTGATTGCAGATTGTTTATTAACTGAGTCTTCCTCGGTCAGAAGGATAGGTCAACTCCAATGATGCAGTTCAGAACATTTATTGAGGAAGGAGTAGCAACAGGTACAAAGGGTATGAAAGCGCAGGTAAAGTTATTGATGTGTGGGTTTGCATGTGTACATGTGTGTGGTTGTATCGTAAGAACGCACACAACACTCATATAGACAATATTAATGAAGGCTTGACCGTGGATGCAAATTCCTTCTCCGTGAATGCTACTTACACTGCTGTGTCACACCAACTGGTTCTAACCACATCTAGAGCAACAAGTGAACCGATGCGTTGTGGCCAATGTAGTTTTAACAGACTTTTAACAGCCACCCCTGTATTTGTAAAGCAAATACACTCATACAAAGTCTACTTATATGAAGAGGTGCTATTTGGGTCTTTAGGCACCTCAGGAAGCTCCACCAGTTTGGTTACTGGGCGAACGTAGATACTGTCCTTAACCTTACCTTCCGCAGCTCGCACAAAGCCATCGGTTCCAGGAAAAACCTTGGTGATGATCCCAACTGACCACAGTCCTATGGAAAGGTTGGAGTAAACGATCATCACAATTTGTCCCACAGCAGCATTATCAGTGGCTTTCTTCCATTAATGTCTCAACTGGTACGAACAAAGTATTTCCAAAAATGATCACTGATCACTTGGCTGTGTTTCCATCTTCGGTTGGACAGAGCATCATGAGATCCATACACTGCTTGTGGTAGTCCAGCATCCCGCTGCCCCATTAGCAGGAGTTTTGGCGTAACGGGGTCCGGGTCAGCTACATCAGAAGAGGCTTATCCAAGAGGTTTAGAGTTAAGAATGCCTTCGACTTCTATGAGAGCTGTTAAGAGGACTTCCTCTGCCATGACTTGGTCTTTTAGGATGACTTGTAGAGCCAACTTTACTGATCAGATTTCCCTCTCCCAGGCTCCCCTGAAGTGAGGAGCATGCGGTTTGTTAAAGTTAAAGTGGATGGTCTGCTTTGCCAGCTGCAGTTCTGCAGTTCTTTGTGGCCACCTTTAAATTGGTGCCCCGATCAGACCACAACTCATAGGGCTTCCCCCTGCGAGCGATGAACCTATGTAATGACATCAGGAAAGAATCTGTCAAGACTAGGGAGAAGATCTAGGTGAACACATCGGGTGGTGAGGCATTTATATATGATTCCCTAGCGTTTTTCTCTTCTACGACTGATCTTGATTAAATATGGTCCAAAACAGTCCACTCATGTAGACCAGAATGGGGGATTGTACAACCTCAGTTGAGCTGAAGGTAGATCAGTCATCTTTGGTGTGGAAGATAAGGCGCGCCATCTTCTGCAGTCCACGCACTGGTGCTGATGTTTCTTAATGGCCTGGCAACCTCTGAGGATCCAGTAGGCGCGGCATTTTTTGGCATAAAGTCTCTCAGCACCTGGGTAAACCAACTGAACATCATAGTGTTTTATGATGAGGTAAGTCAGAGAGTGATCAGATGCTAACACAACAGGATGTATGCGGTCAGGTTGTACCCCCATAGCTTGGCGCAGGTGGCCTCCCACTCTGATTTGTATGTTAAGACTATCATACTCAGGGGAGAGTGCACTGAAATGACTGCCGGGGTGTACAGAGTTACCTGCTTGTAGAGCCTGGACCTCCTTTGGAAAGCTGTCTTTCTGTGCAGAACGAAGCAGATGGGTCTCTATTTCTAGATGCTCAGTAGCAGTTAAGGGCATGTCAGCCACCCCATGCAGGGATTTGTAAGTGGACATAATTAAGTCCTGTAAAGAGGAGTTCTGTACAGGATCTGGCATGGTCTGAGGTACAGATGTAAAGCTACAGAAGGCAGTTTTCCGGAGTTCTTCATTACCATAGTCTGGGAACTCTGTAGGGTGTTTCAGCCAGGTGTCAGGAGTCTGTGTAATGAAAGATGGGCCCTGTGACCAGCGGCTGGAGGTGGTGAGCTCGGACAGTGGCTTCCCTCTTGTGATATCGTCTGCTGGATTCTCGTCAGAGTTTACATACCCCCACTGTTCTGGGGAGGTTAAATCCTGTATTTCACAAATCCGAGTCCTCACAAAAACTTTGTACCTGCAGGAACTAGACTGGATCCACTGTAGCATTATAGTTGAATCAGTCCACAGGTGGACAGAGTGCAATGTTAGTGAGAATTCCGTTTAAATAACTTTGGCCAGTTGAGCTCCAGTCAGTGTAGCACACAACTCCAGTCGTGGAATAGACACCTGTTTGTGGGGAGCTATTCTTAAACGTGCCATGATGAAGGAGGTAAAGATGTGTATCTGCTGCTCTGTGGCTCTAAGGTAAGCCACAGCTCCATAGGATTTCTCAGAGGCATCACAGAAGATGGAAACCTCATATTTTGCATTGTTATTAATTTGAGGAGTGTAGCAGCGAGGGATGGTAACATGCTGGAGATTTGACGGTTCTTTCTCCCATTCGAGCAAGGACTGGAGCAGGTTTCCTTCTATAGGCTCATCCCATCCTCTATCTGTGCTCCACAGGGCCTGCACAATAATCTGCTCCCTTGTGCTGAATGGGCAGATATAAACGGGTCATACTGGCTGGCTAATACTTGTAGATATTGTGCAGTGTGACAGTGGTGTAGGGAATGGGACGGTGCTTGTATCCCAGAACGTCAGTTGAGCAACGCCAGCTGAGACCCAATGTAGACTCTTGTGGGTCAAGGCCTTTGAAGTTTAAACCCAGTTCATAGTTATCTGACCTGGCTGTGCTGGGCAGGTGAGCAACTACTTCAGGGAAGTTGCTGGCCCACTGGCGTATCTCGAATCCACCTAGATGAAGTAGCTCCCTCATTCTGTCAATTAGCAACTTGGCCTCTTGTGGGCTAGAAAGGGACTGCAGGCAGTTGTCCACTTAGAAGGTTGTATGGACAGAGTCGTATACATCTTTGTGGGTGTCTCTGTGCTCCTTCACATGAGTCTGAAGTGCAAATATAGCGCAACAGGGACTACATGTTGTTCCAAAGGGCAGGACTTTCCACTCATATACATCTGGAGGTCTCTCTGTTTCACAGTCCCTCCATAGAAACCGCAGTAGGGGACAGTCTTCAGGGAGAAGGCGGATCTGGTGAAACATGGCTTTTATGTCTCCCTCACCGCCACAGGATACTGACGGAAACGGAGCAGTACACCCAGCAGGGTAGGCCCCAGTGGAGGACCAGGCAGGAGATGGTGGTTGAGGACAGCTCCCTGGAACTCAAAGGAACAATTGAAGACCACCCGAGCCTTACTGTTGTGATGCACAATGTGATGTGGTACATACCAAGACTCAGCAGAGCTATGAATCTCTTCTGGGGTCAGCTTCATCACATAACCGGAATCCACCAACCTCTTTATTTCCTGGTTGTATGTGAGGGCCAGATCAGAATGCTTGACTAATTTACGCTCTGTAGATCTCAGAAGACCTTTGACTACATCAGGAGAGACTTGCATCTTAGGAAAGTCCTTCCTCCTTAGCAAGGGTGTAGCATATCTCTTTATATTGTCCACATTGACCCTGATGGTCTTAGCCTCTAACATGGCTATGGCCTCTCTGTCTTCCTTTGAGCGTGTGACCTCCTTGTCTGGTTGATGTAAGGGAGCGTCCAGTTGCCACAGACGTCTTACGTCCTGGTGTAAAGCTTCATCTGAAGAGAGACATGATATATTCAGACAATGCACCCCCTCCTGCTGTGTAGGCATACTACTGCCTGGACCTTGGATTGCCCACCCCAACTTGGTGCAGACAGCAATGGGTCCACTGGGTGGGCCACACAGGACTGGACGGATTGGAGTTATGAGGTGAGCATTGTCAGAACCAATTAGCACTAGAGGCTGTATATGGTTGAAACTTTCAAGCTGCACTGGCTGTAGGTGGTGATACTTCTTCTTTAAGACCTCTACTGGACATGACTGTTCGGCCAGACTGAGCTGTTGGGCAGTAAAGGCACGTGTTATGTTATAACGGAGTTTTGGTTTGGCCTTTGGAGACACCTGGAACGAGACATAGCCTCCCTTTATCTGGATCACATCTTGACGGATTGTGCGCAGAGACAGTGTTTCCTCTTCCTGAGATAAGCCTAATAACTTAACTGCTGCTGGAAGTATAATGGTTTTCTCTGAGCCGTCATCAAGAAGAGCATACGTGTCCAGAGATTTCTTATGATGATGCAACTGAACGGGCACAACCTTGAGCATTACACGACCAGAATGACTGATAGTATTCAGGAACACTCTGCTAGTGCTTACTGTTAGGATGTTCGGGTCCCGTCTCCTAGCTTCAGCCAGATCATGAAGCACTAATAAGTGCTGTTCTCCGCAGGTGCTACACGGCTTCTTCAGAGTACACTGTTCGGCAGAGTGCTTACGGCCACGACGCCAGCATTTTGATTTCTCCTTGAGCCAAGTGACTACAGCGTTGAGGTCTAGCCCTTTAAAGTTTACACAGCCACCGAGGTAGTGTTCTGTGCCTTCACAGTATGGGCAATATGGCCTAAACCTTTGTTTCTTTTTAGAAGGGGGAGATGGATTAGTAACATGTACCTTAGTGTCTGTCTTGGGCTGTGTTTGAGCAGGATCTGAACCATAATATACGGATGTAGATTTACTCTGTGCCTTGAACCCTGCAGAGGCTCTGGGGTTACTTCTCTCCAAGCGTGGTCTGTCTGATGACTGTGGCTGCGTAGCTTGTCTTGATAGCTGAAAAACCTGGGACTTTCGCTCAAGCCATTCTGAGAAGTCATACATGTTGTAGGTGCGACTGCTGCCAGGGCGTATGATGCCCCGTGTGATACAAGACTCAATAAAACTGTCTCTGTAGCTAGGAGGAAGCTTGGTGAGTAACCTGTCTACATGTGAACCACACTGGAGCTCATTGGCTGCTACATCATCCATGGTACTGAGTAGTCCCACAAGGCTGGATACAGCCAGGGAGAAATCTTCAAAGGCTTGAGGGTCACCTGCCTTGATCGGAGGGCAGTTAAGTATAGCACTGAGTTCACTCTGGACTAACTGTCTGGGCTGTCCATATCTCTGCTCCAAGGCTCTAATGGCACTAGTGTAGGGAGTGCGGTCGTGGATGTAGCGCTTGGCCATTTGTAAAGCATACGGATGCTCTAGGTGATCCAGCAGGATGTGATATTTATATTCCTCCGTGAGATGTGTATGAGGCTCAAGTAGGTTGTCCAGTCCCTTCTTTAATACTACAAAGTCACCCTCTCTACCCGATTTAAATGTCACCAGTTTGGGCTTTGGAATACCATATGATGATGCTACAAGCATCTCCATTAGGTTTGGCTGGGTAGCACCTGTAGTAGATGAGATGGGGGCTGGTACCTGGTAGGTAGCATGCGATGCTGGGTAAGCAGCAGAGAAGTGACTAGCCAGGTCAGCAGGTGGAGCTACATAATGCTGACTATAAGTCTGCTGTGCTGCTGCGCCATGTGATGACTGATACAGGAGTGCAGCGGAAGGTGCAGAGGGGTCATATTGTTGTGCAGAGTGTACCTGGGTGGAGCTGATTAGAGGCTGCAGGCGTTGGTACCTCTGGCTGTATAGGGACTCAGCCTGATATGGTTCAGGTCTCTCATATTGTACAGAATTTGCTACTTGAAAGGCAGGTTGTAGAGCAGGCTGAATCCTATGACTTACTCTGGGAGGTGGCACTGGTAGTGATGAGGGTGGACCTACAGGCCGGAAAGCTGTGTTTACCCTGGGCTTAAGGACAGGCTGCGGTGTTGTGTCTATTTCAGGTTGTGAAACTGAATAAGCATCCATTGGCAGCAAAGCAGGCGGGGTAGTAAAGCCGGGGGGCAGTAAAGCTAGCTGTAGTGCTGACGGTACCATGGGGTTAACCCTTTGTGGTGATGAAGGTACAGCATGTTCTACCGGTCTTAGTAGGTTCACAGGTGTTCCGGTATCTTGCCTTGCTACTGGTGCTGGGGTGTTCCGGTGGTCAATCGTATGGGAACGGTGTGTGATCACACTGCTAGGCTGTGATAATTGAAGGTTGGTAGGAAGGGATTCTGCTCTATCATGATGTGGAGCGTGATCGTGTGGTAGGAGAGGGCTGCACGACTTACATGTTCGCTCCAGTTGCTCCACACGCCTGGTTAGTGACCCACTGGTCTCCTTCATAGTGACTTGCATATCATTCATTGTTTTCAATACGCTATCCCAGACAGTCTCCATCTTCTCCCATCTTTGCCTTTCCTCCCTGTTAGGTTCAGGTTCATCTGAACTACTGCTGTTGGATGACTTTGATGCTTCTGGATTAGGTGGGTCAAGCACATACTCCGCCAGATGTCCCGGTAGCTTTCTGCTCCTGTGTGGACGGGGACTATGGTTTGGACTCTTCTCCTGAGAAGTTTTATCTTCTGTTGTTGACATCTTGTTGACTCAGCCAATAAACGATCCGGCTCGAAGGACCATTTGTAAGAGACTGTGCGCGTCTGAAATGTGCTGATTACAGATTGTTTATCAACTGAGTCTTCCTCGGTCAGAAGGATAGGTCACAACTCCAATGATGCAGTTCAGAACATTTATTAAGGAAGGAGTAGCAACAGGTACAAAGGATATGAAACCGCAGGTACAGTTATTGATGTGTGGGTTTGCATGTGTACATGTGTGTGTGGTTGTCTGAAATAAAGACGATAAATGTGTATTAATAACAAAGTAGATTATCAACTACACATAAATACTGTACAGTGGAAACATTTAGCCTGCAATACCCGCAAGATCCTGTAGTTGGAGCTCTAACGCCATGTAGGAATTATTGAATAAACATAAACATGACAAAATGCCCGAAATGGTGAAATAGAAATAAGTAGCAAATATAACAATAATTGCAATATAATTACAATATACTTGACTCCAGCAAATCTTAAATAATGGGTAACATCTTTGGGGCACATGTTGGGCACTTAATTAGTACAGATAACACGAGACCAATTTAACCTCCTGAATTAAGGACAGGAATAAACACAACTCTTATGCAAATCTACTTACATAGTAAGAACGCACACAGCACTCATATACACAACATTTGTAAAGTATTGACCGTGAATGTCAATTCCTTCTCCGTGAATGCTGCTCAAACTGCTGTCTCACACCAACTGGTTCTAACCACATCTAGAGCAACAAGTGAACCGATGCATTGTGGGTAACGTAGTCTTAACAGACTTTTAACAGCCACCCCTGTATTTGTAAAGCAAATACACTCATACAAAGTCTACTTATTTGAAGAGGAGTTACTTGGGTCTTCAGGCACCCCAGGAAGCTCCACCAGTTTGGTTACTGGGCGAACGTAGATACTGTCCTTAACCTTCACTTCCGCAGCTCGCACAAAGCCATCAGTTCCAGGAAAAACCTTGGTAATGATCCCCACTGGCCACAGTCCTCTGGGAAGGTTGGAGTCTACGATCATCACAATTTGTCCCACAGCAGCATTATCAGTGGCTTTCTTCCATTTATGTCTCAACTGGAGTCCTGGAAGGTAGTTATGGACAAAGCGTTTCCAAAAATGGTCACTGATCACTTGGCTGTGTTTCCATCTCCTGTTGGACAGAGCATCATGAGGGCCATATACTGCTTGTGGTAGCCCAGCATCCCGCCGCCCCATTAGCAGAAGGTTTGGCGTAATGGGGTCTGGGTCAGCTACATCAGAAGAGGCGTACCCGAGAGGTTTAGAGTTGAGAATTCCTTCGACTTCTATGAGAGCTGTTAAGAGGACTTCCTCCACCACAACTTGGTCCTTTAGGATGACTTGTAGAGCCGACTTTACTGATCTAATTTCCCTCTCCCAGGCTCCCCCGAAGTGAGGAGCATGCGGTGGGTTAAAGTGGAAGTGGATGGTCTGCTTTGCCAGCTGTTGCTGCAGCTCTGGGACCATATTTTCAAAGGCACTCTGCAGTTCTTTATGGCCACCTCTAAAATTGGTACCCCGATCGGACCACAACTCATAGGGTTTTCCCCTGCGAGCAATGAACCTACGTAATGACATCAGGAAAGAATCTGTATCAAGACTAGGGAGGAGATCTAGGTAAACACATCGGGTGGTGAGGCATTTATATATGATTCCCCAGCGTTTTTCTCTTCTACGGCCGATCTTGATTAAATATGGTCCAAAACAGTCCACACCTGTAGACCAAAATGGGGGTTTGTACAACCTCAGTCGAGCTGAAGGAAGGTCAGCCATCTTTGGTGTGGAAGGTAAGGCACGCCATCTTCTGCAGTCCACACACTGGTGCTGATGTTTCTTAATGGCCTGGCAACCTCAGGATCCAGTAGGTGCGGCGTATTCCAGCATAGAGTCTCTTTGAACCTGGGTGAAGCAACTGAACGTCATAGTGCTTAATGAAGAGGTGAGTCAGAGGGTGGTCAGGTGCTAACACAACGGGATGTATACTGTCAGGTTCTACCTCTATAGCTTGGCGCAGGCGGCCTCCCACTCGGATTAGTCCGCTAAGACCATCATACTCAGGGGAAAGAGCACTGAGACGACTGCCGGGGTGTACAAAGTTACCCGCTTGTAGAGCCTGGACCTCCTCTGGAAAGCTGTCCTTCTGTGCAGCACGAAGCAGATGGGTCTTTACTTCTAGGTGCTCAGTAGCAGTTAAGGGCCTGTCAGCCACCCCATGCAGGGATTTGTAAGTGGCCAGAATCAAGTCCTCTAAAGAGGAGTTCTGTGCAGGATTTGGCATGGTCTGAGATACAGATGTGAAACTACAGAAGGCGGTTTTCCGGAGCTCTTCACTACCACAGTTTGGAAACTCTGTAGGGAGTTTCGGCCAGGTGTCAGGAGTCTGTGCGAGGAAAGGTGGGCCCTGTGACCAGCGGCTGGAGGTGATGAGCTCTGACAGTGGCTTCCCTCTTGTGATATCGTCCGCCGGATTCCCTTCAGAATCGACATACCCCCACTGTTCTGGGGAGGTTAAATCCTGTATCTCACAAATTCAAGTTCCAACAAAGACTTTGTACCTGCAGGAACTAGACTGGATCCACTGTAGCACTGTAGTTGAATCAGTCCACAGGTAGACAGAGTGCAAAGTTAGTGAGAGTTCTGTTTGGATCACTTTGGCCAGTTTAGCTCCAGTCAGTGCAGCGCACAACTCCAGTCGTGGAATCGACACCTGTTTGCGGGGAGCAACTCTTGAGCGTGCCATGATGAAGGAGGTGGAGATGTGCATCTGCTGCTCTGTAGCTCTGAGGTAAGCCACGGCTCCATAGGATTTTTCAGAGGCGTCACAGAAGATGTGAGCCTTATGTGCTGCATTGTTAGTATTGTGAGGAGTGTAGCAGCGAGGGATGGTAACATGCTGGAGGTTTGACAGTTCTTTCTCCCATTCGAGCCAGGACTGGAGCAGGTTTCCTTCTATAGGCTCATCCCATCCCCTTTCTGTGCTCCACAAGGCCTGCACAATTATCTTTGCCCTTATGGTGAATGGGCAGATATAACCTAGCGGGTCGTACTGGCTGGCTAATACTTTGTAGATATTGCGCAGTGTGACAGTGGTGTAGGGGACAGGACGGTGCTTGTATCCCAGAACATCAGTTGAGCAATGCCAGCTGAGACCCAGTGTAGACTCTTGTGGGTCAAGGCCTTTGAAGTTTAACCACAGTTCATAGCTGTCTGACCTGGCTGTGCTGGGCAGGTGAGCAACTACTTCAGGGAAGTTGCTGGCCCACTGGCGTATCTCAAATCCACCCTGCTGAAGTAGCGCCCTCATTCTGTCAATGAGCAACTTGGCTTCTTGTGGGCTAGGAAGGGACTGCAGGCAGTTGTCCACATAGAAGGCTGTATGGACAGAGTCGTATAGGTCTTTGTGGGTGTCTCTGTGTTCCTTTACATGAGTCTGAAGTGCAAATATAGCGCAACAGGGACTACACGTCGTTCCAAAGGGCAGGACTTTCCACTCATATACATCTGGATGTCTCTCGGTTTCACAGTCCCTCCATAGAAACCGCAGTAGGGGACAGTCTTCAGGGAGAAGGCGGATCTGGTGAAACATGGCCTTCATGTCCCCACTCACCGCTACAGGATACTGACGGAAACGGAGCAGTACACCCAGCCGGGTAGGCCCTAGTGGAGGACCTGGCAGGAGATGGTGGTTGAGGACAGCTCCCTGGAACTCAAAGGAACAATTGAAGAGCACCCGAGCCTTACTGTTGTGATGCACAATGTGATGTGGTACATACCAAGACTTAGCAGAGCTATGAATCTCTTCTGGGGTCAGCTTCATCACATAACCGGAATCCACCAACCTCTTGATCTCCTGGTTGTATGTAAGGGGCAGATCAAGTTGCTTGACTAATTTGCGCTCGGTAGATCTCAGAAGACTACATGTAGTCTTTGACTACATCAGGAGAGACGTGCATCTTAGAAAAGTCCTTCCTCCTTAGCAAGGGTGTAGCATATCTCTCTATATTGTCAACAGTGACCCTGATGGTCCTGGGCTCTAACATGGCTATGGCCTCTCTGTCTTACTTTAAGCGTGTGACCTCCTTGTCTGGTTGATGTAAGGGAGCGTCCAGTTGCCACAGACGTCTAACATCTTGGTGCAGGGATTCGTTTGAAGAGAGACATGATATATTCAGACAATGCACCCCCCCACTGCTGTGTAGGCATACTACTGCCTGGACCTTGGATTGCCCACCCCAGCTTAGTGCAGACAGCAATAGGTCCATGGGCTGGGCCACACAGGACTGAACGGATTGGAGTTATGAGGTGAGCGTTGTCGGAACCAATTAGCACTAGAGGCTGTATATGGTTAAAACTATCAAGCTGCACTGGCTGTAAGTGGTGATACTTCTTCTTTAAGACCTCCACTGGACATGACTGTTCGGCCAGACTGAGCTGTTGCGCAGTAAAGGCATGTGTTATGTTAAAACAAAGTTTTGGTTTGGCCTTTGGAGACACCTAAAACGAGACATAGCCTCCCTTTATCTGGATCACATCTTGACGGATTGTGCGCAGAGACAGTGTTTCCTCTTCCTGAGATAAGCCTAATAACTTAACTGCTGCTGGAAGTATAATGGTTTTCTCTGAGCCGTCATCAAGAAGAGCATACGTGTCCAGAGATTTCTTATGATGATGCAACTGAACGGGCACAACCTTGAGCATTACACGACCAGAATGACTGATAGTATTCAGGAACACTCTGCTAGTGCTTACTGTTAGGATGTTCGGGTCCCGTCTCCTAGCTTCAGCCAGATCATGAAGCACTAATAAGTGCTGTTCTCCGCAGGTGCTACACGGCTTCTTCAGAGTACACTGTTCGGCAGAGTGCTTACGGCCACGACGCCAGCATTTTGATTTCTCCTTGAGCCAAGTGACTACAGCGTTGAGGTCTAGCCCTTTAAAGTTTACACAGCCACCGAGGTAGTGTTCTGTGCCTTCACAGTATGGGCAATATGGCCTAAACCTTTGTTTCTTTTTAGAAGGGGGAGATGGATTAGTAACATGTACCTTAGTGTCTGTCTTGGGCTGTGTTTGAGCAGGATCTGAACCATAATATACGGATGTAGATTTACTCTGTGCCTTGAACCCTGCAGAGGCTCTGGGGTTACTTCTCTCCAAGCGTGGTCTGTCTGATGACTGTGGCTGCGTAGCTTGTCTTGATAGCTGAAAAACCTGGGACTTTCGCTCAAGCCATTCTGAGAAGTCATACATGTTGTAGGTGCGACTGCTGCCAGGGCGTATGATGCCCCGTGTGATACAAGACTCAATAAAACTGTCTCTGTAGCTAGGAGGAAGCTTGGTGAGTAACCTGTCTACATGTGAACCACACTGGAGCTCATTGGCTGCTACATCATCCATGGTACTGAGTAGTCCCACAAGGCTGGATACAGCCAGGGAGAAATCTTCAAAGGCTTGAGGGTCACCTGCCTTGATCGGAGGGCAGTTAAGTATAGCACTGAGTTCACTCTGGACTAACTGTCTGGGCTGTCCATATCTCTGCTCCAAGGCTCTAATGGCACTAGTGTAGGGAGTGCGGTCGTGGATGTAGCGCTTGGCCATTTGTAAAGCATACGGATGCTCTAGGTGATCCAGCAGGATGTGATATTTATATTCCTCCGTGAGATGTGTATGAGGCTCAAGTAGGTTGTCCAGTCCCTTCTTTAATACTACAAAGTCACCCTCTCTACCCGATTTAAATGTCACCAGTTTGGGCTTTGGAATACCATATGATGATGCTACAAGCATCTCCATTAGGTTTGGCTGGGTAGCACCTGTAGTAGATGAGATGGGGGCTGGTACCTGGTAGGTAGCATGCGATGCTGGGTAAGCAGCAGAGAAGTGACTAGCCAGGTCAGCAGGTGGAGCTACATAATGCTGACTATAAGTCTGCTGTGCTGCTGCGCCATGTGATGACTGATACAGGAGTGCAGCGGAAGGTGCAGAGGGGTCATATTGTTGTGCAGAGTGTACCTGGGTGGAGCTGATTAGAGGCTGCAGGCGTTGGTACCTCTGGCTGTATAGGGACTCAGCCTGATATGGTTCAGGTCTCTCATATTGTACAGAATTTGCTACTTGAAAGGCAGGTTGTAGAGCAGGCTGAATCCTATGACTTACTCTGGGAGGTGGCACTGGTAGTGATGAGGGTGGACCTACAGGCCGGAAAGCTGTGTTTACCCTGGGCTTAAGGACAGGCTGCGGTGTTGTGTCTATTTCAGGTTGTGAAACTGAATAAGCATCCATTGGCAGCAAAGCAGGCGGGGTAGTAAAGCCGGGGGGCAGTAAAGCTAGCTGTAGTGCTGACGGTACCATGGGGTTAACCCTTTGTGGTGATGAAGGTACAGCATGTTCTACCGGTCTTAGTAGGTTCACAGGTGTTCCGGTATCTTGCCTTGCTACTGGTGCTGGGGTGTTCCGGTGGTCAATCGTATGGGAACGGTGTGTGATCACACTGCTAGGCTGTGATAATTGAAGGTTGGTAGGAAGGGATTCTGCTCTATCATGATGTGGAGCGTGATCGTGTGGTAGGAGAGGGCTGCACGACTTACATGTTCGCTCCAGTTGCTCCACACGCCTGGTTAGTGACCCACTGGTCTCCTTCATAGTGACTTGCATATCATTCATTGTTTTCAATACGCTATCCCAGACAGTCTCCATCTTCTCCCATCTTTGCCTTTCCTCCCTGTTAGGTTCAGGTTCATCTGAACTACTGCTGTTGGATGACTTTGATGCTTCTGGATTAGGTGGGTCAAGCACATACTCCGCCAGATGTCCCGGTAGCTTTCTGCTCCTGTGTGGACGGGGACTATGGTTTGGACTCTTCTCCTGAGAAGTTTTATCTTCTGTTGTTGACATCTTGTTGACTCAGCCAATAAACGATCCGGCTCGAAGGACCATTTGTAAGAGACTGTGCGCGTCTGAAATGTGCTGATTACAGATTGTTTATCAACTGAGTCTTCCTCGGTCAGAAGGATAGGTCACAACTCCAATGATGCAGTTCAGAACATTTATTAAGGAAGGAGTAGCAACAGGTACAAAGGATATGAAACCGCAGGTACAGTTATTGATGTGTGGGTTTGCATGTGTACATGTGTGTGTGGTTGTCTGAAATAAAGACGATAAATGTGTATTAATAACAAAGTAGATTATCAACTACACATAAATACTGTACAGTGGAAACATTTAGCCTGCAATACCCGCAAGATCCTGTAGTTGGAGCTCTAACGCCATGTAGGAATTATTGAATAAACATAAACATGACAAAATGCCCGAAATGGTGAAATAGAAATAAGTAGCAAATATAACAATAATTGCAATATAATTACAATATACTTGACTCCAGCAAATCTTAAATAATGGGTAACATCTTTGGGGCACATGTTGGGCACTTAATTAGTACAGATAACACGAGACCAATTTAACCTCCTGAATTAAGGACAGGAATAAACACAACTCTTATGCAAATCTACTTACATAGTAAGAACGCACACAGCACTCATATACACAACATTTGTAAAGTATTGACCGTGAATGTCAATTCCTTCTCCGTGAATGCTGCTCAAACTGCTGTCTCACACCAACTGGTTCTAACCACATCTAGAGCAACAAGTGAACCGATGCATTGTGGGTAACGTAGTCTTAACAGACTTTTAACAGCCACCCCTGTATTTGTAAAGCAAATACACTCATACAAAGTCTACTTATTTGAAGAGGAGTTACTTGGGTCTTCAGGCACCCCAGGAAGCTCCACCAGTTTGGTTACTGGGCGAACGTAGATACTGTCCTTAACCTTCACTTCCGCAGCTCGCACAAAGCCATCAGTTCCAGGAAAAACCTTGGTAATGATCCCCACTGGCCACAGTCCTCTGGGAAGGTTGGAGTCTACGATCATCACAATTTGTCCCACAGCAGCATTATCAGTGGCTTTCTTCCATTTATGTCTCAACTGGAGTCCTGGAAGGTAGTTATGGACAAAGCGTTTCCAAAAATGGTCACTGATCACTTGGCTGTGTTTCCATCTCCTGTTGGACAGAGCATCATGAGGGCCATATACTGCTTGTGGTAGCCCAGCATCCCGCCGCCCCATTAGCAGAAGGTTTGGCGTAATGGGGTCTGGGTCAGCTACATCAGAAGAGGCGTACCCGAGAGGTTTAGAGTTGAGAATTCCTTCGACTTCTATGAGAGCTGTTAAGAGGACTTCCTCCACCACAACTTGGTCCTTTAGGATGACTTGTAGAGCCGACTTTACTGATCTAATTTCCCTCTCCCAGGCTCCCCCGAAGTGAGGAGCATGCGGTGGGTTAAAGTGGAAGTGGATGGTCTGCTTTGCCAGCTGTTGCTGCAGCTCTGGGACCATATTTTCAAAGGCACTCTGCAGTTCTTTATGGCCACCTCTAAAATTGGTACCCCGATCGGACCACAACTCATAGGGTTTTCCCCTGCGAGCAATGAACCTACGTAATGACATCAGGAAAGAATCTGTATCAAGACTAGGGAGGAGATCTAGGTAAACACATCGGGTGGTGAGGCATTTATATATGATTCCCCAGCGTTTTTCTCTTCTACGGCCGATCTTGATTAAATATGGTCCAAAACAGTCCACACCTGTAGACCAAAATGGGGGTTTGTACAACCTCAGTCGAGCTGAAGGAAGGTCAGCCATCTTTGGTGTGGAAGGTAAGGCACGCCATCTTCTGCAGTCCACACACTGGTGCTGATGTTTCTTAATGGCCTGGCAACCTCAGGATCCAGTAGGTGCGGCGTATTCCAGCATAGAGTCTCTTTGAACCTGGGTGAAGCAACTGAACGTCATAGTGCTTAATGAAGAGGTGAGTCAGAGGGTGGTCAGGTGCTAACACAACGGGATGTATACTGTCAGGTTCTACCTCTATAGCTTGGCGCAGGCGGCCTCCCACTCGGATTAGTCCGCTAAGACCATCATACTCAGGGGAAAGAGCACTGAGACGACTGCCGGGGTGTACAAAGTTACCCGCTTGTAGAGCCTGGACCTCCTCTGGAAAGCTGTCCTTCTGTGCAGCACGAAGCAGATGGGTCTTTACTTCTAGGTGCTCAGTAGCAGTTAAGGGCCTGTCAGCCACCCCATGCAGGGATTTGTAAGTGGCCAGAATCAAGTCCTCTAAAGAGGAGTTCTGTGCAGGATTTGGCATGGTCTGAGATACAGATGTGAAACTACAGAAGGCGGTTTTCCGGAGCTCTTCACTACCACAGTTTGGAAACTCTGTAGGGAGTTTCGGCCAGGTGTCAGGAGTCTGTGCGAGGAAAGGTGGGCCCTGTGACCAGCGGCTGGAGGTGATGAGCTCTGACAGTGGCTTCCCTCTTGTGATATCGTCCGCCGGATTCCCTTCAGAATCGACATACCCCCACTGTTCTGGGGAGGTTAAATCCTGTATCTCACAAATTCAAGTTCCAACAAAGACTTTGTACCTGCAGGAACTAGACTGGATCCACTGTAGCACTGTAGTTGAATCAGTCCACAGGTAGACAGAGTGCAAAGTTAGTGAGAGTTCTGTTTGGATCACTTTGGCCAGTTTAGCTCCAGTCAGTGCAGCGCACAACTCCAGTCGTGGAATCGACACCTGTTTGCGGGGAGCAACTCTTGAGCGTGCCATGATGAAGGAGGTGGAGATGTGCATCTGCTGCTCTGTGGCTCTGAGGTAAGCCACGGCTCCATAGGCTTTCTCAGAGGCGTCACAGGAGATGTGAACCTCATATGTTGCATTGTTATTATTGTGAGGAGTGTAGCAGCGAGGGACGGTAACATGCTGGAGATTTGACAGTTCTTTCTCCCATTCGAGGCAGGACTGGAGCAGGTTTCCTTCTAAAGGCTCATCCCATCCTCTTTCTGTGCCCCACAGGGCCTGCACAATAATCTTTGCCCTTGTGGTGAATGGGCAGATATAACCGGATAAACGGATCGTACTGGCTGGCTAATACTTTGTAGATATTGCGCAGCATGACAGTGGTGTAGGGAACGGGACGGCGCTTGTATCCAAGAACGTCGGTTGAGCAATGCCAGCCGAGACCAATGTAGACTCTTGTAGATCAAGGCCTTTGAAGTTTAACCCCAGTTCAAAGCTATCTGACCTGGCTGTGCTGGGCAGGTAAGCAACTACTTCAGGGAAGTTGCTGGCCCACTGGCGTATCTCACATCCACCCAGCTGAAGTAGCTCCCTCATTCTGTCAATGAGCAACTTGGCCTCTTGTGGGCTAGAAAGGGACTGCAGGCAGTTGTCCATGTAAAAGGCTGTATGAACAGAGTCGTATATATTTTTGTGCGTGTCTCTGTGCTCCTTTACATGAGTCTGAAGCGCAAATATAGCGCAACAGGTACTACTCATTGTTCCAAAGGGCAGAACTTTCCACTCATATGCATCTGGAGGTCTCTCTCCCTCCATAAAAACCGCAATAGGGGACAGTCTTCAGGGAGAAGGTGGATCTGGTGAAACATGGCCTTTATGTCTCCACTCATCGCTACAGGATACTGACGGAAAGGGAGTAGTACATTCACCAAGGTAGGCCCTAGTGGAGGACCTGGCAGAAGATGATGGTTGAGGACAGCCCCCTGGAACTCAAAGGAACAACTGAAGACCCCCCGAGCCTTACCGTTGTGATGCACAATGTGATGTGGTACATACCAAGACTCAGCAGAGCTATGAATCTCTTCTGGGGTCAGCTTCATCA
>JAOVVE010308960.1:0-13305 GCA_028565655.1 Hoplisoma axelrodi | reverse complement strand
TTGCACTTTGGAATGACCTTATTATTGTATCATGTTTTTGATCCGAGTTTGTTTTACAGAATGAAATGTCTGAATTAGTGTTCATCCAAAACTGGTGATTCCATACTTTTTTGCCAGGGGTTGTAATGCTACAATGACGTCACACATGCGACTGTTTTTTGATTTTGTGTGTGAAGAAAATGAATGCTAGCAGAGACATACAGATTCTTATGTAAATTCAGACGATTCTGATTAACTACTAACTATTAACTTAGCTTTAAGTTACACTGACATTTATGCGCTTGGCGTGTTTACGACAATACTCAACCAGTGTTAATTTCATTGAGGAAATTGTTTTCGTCACAAAGCTTTTTTTCATGACAAAAACTTAATAATAACTACATAAAAGGATAAAAACAATAACGACATTGAGTGACATTTTCGTCAACGAATAAAAAACGAGACGAAAGTGTTGCCATGGACCACATCAAATTTAGATCTGATTTTGTGTTGTGAAACACTGCAAAAGTTCAATCTGCACGCTGCTTTCTCCTCCCGCTTGCCAGTGTTTACTTTTTAAGAGGAAAGGACCAATGTCTTAAATCACTCAATGTCCCCTACATAGTGCTCTACTGAAGCTATTGCTATTTCGTGGTTTAGGCAGTGCACTTCATAGGAAGAATGGTGTGCTTTGAGACGGAACCTTGCGCGAGTGAATGTTGTGTTAATCAGCGATTAAACTTTAGGATTTTTATGCCACAGCACCGATGCATGTTCATTTTAAGCTATGTTTAAGTTTTAAAATAGTTTTAGAGGAGCAGCTCCACAGGAAAAGACACACTGTGTAAGTTCTATGTGGCGCTAAGGGACTAGTGGAATCAATTTAACATGCACGACTACGCCATCCAGCTGATCTGGAAATAACACTACAAGCACACAGGTAAATTCATTGATACCAGACCCACGTTCCAGTTCAGATATTTTATTACACAGCATATAAATACGATATTCAAAATTTACAATATTTTCTTTAATAAATAAATCCCATTAAAAAGACGCGTGCTCAAGCTCAATTCATTAAGCCCAAACTGATGCCGATAGGAACAAGCACGGGGCAAACTCGCAGCACAGTGAGCGCAGCTACTAAATAACACAATATACGAAAATAAAACAAAAACCGAGACAAAGACAGCAGTACCAACACGCCAGTGCCAGTGATCAGATGGAAAGACCCGTGGCTGGACCTAAAACACAGCAGGACGTTATTCATTACACTTCAATTAAATACTGCCCAGATTAAATTTAAAATCAGACCTACCCCTTTTAATCCTCGGAGTGCGCACCTGCTGGCTCTTCACCTCAGATGCCGGAAGTAACGAAATGCTTCTCATAGATGAGTGGATCTATGGTTTAAAGCCCGCTCCAGATTAAACTGTCACCACGGGAAACGGCAAACACGCTGTAGCCGACACGCACGTAAAGTGCCACAAACCACTGCTGAGATGTATCGCGATCTGATAGTGCTCCAAACCACAAACTGGCACTGAAAGAAGCCATAGTTTAGCTAAATCTTACTAATTAGTGATAACATAAATTGGAAATAACCCAGCGTGGAGCTCACCTGGCGTAGAGAGAAACGAGCAACCTCAAAAAACCGGATGTGCGTGAGATCAATCGGCAAGCCAGAGCGAGGGAGGTGCTTTTATAGGCCACCCACTTAGCGCCAAAGAGTGACAGGTGAGCGTACTTACTAACTTAAATACAACTCATCCGGTTACATTCCACCCCCGCAGCTTGAATCGTCGCCTCGACGATTGCTAATGGACATCAACACCATGGCCTAAAAACAGAACTCACTGATATAGATGTAGCTGAGGCTGTTCCTCCCCGCTGTTGCCCTACTGACCTTGGGAGACGGTGAACATTCGGATGCTGACCTGCTGTTGAGCGGGCCGATCTACGCACATCAAGTAAACTAGTACCAGAATCAACAGTCTCTGCCACAAACTGGGTTGGTTGAGGGTCAGCTAACGAAGGTGAAGCTACAGTGGAAACTACAGGAGCCGGAAGTGGTAATTCTGGGCTTGGGGGCATTTGGGTCATAGCAACTCTAGGAGAAGACTGAACTGATGGCAGTCGAGGCGATGCCCTCAAAAACAAATCACCCTCCATGGGCGACTCCTCTTCAAGGGCAGTGACGACAGGGCATGGGCTCCCATTGTCAACAGGGGCAGGCGCCTCATTCATCACCACAGCCTTCAAAAGAGACCGATGGACCAGTCTTACTCCACGCTGGTCATTGACTGGTGCCACTGTATAAACCACCCCACCATCCTTTGGGGCCCGAATGACCAGGTAAGGCTCAGAGCTCCACCAGTCTTGGATCTTTTGACGACCCCGATTGCCCAGGTTCCGCATCAGCACAAGTTGTCCCTCCCGAAAAGGCACATCTCGTACCTTTCCATCATACCTTACTTTTCTACGCTCTGCGGAAACCTTAAGCCGTTCCCTAGCACCTTCGAAAGCAATTTTCAACTTTGTCTGGTGCTCTTCCACTCACTCATGGACAGTTCCTGCCCTTGGTTCTTGCACCTGACCAAGCAAGAAGTCAATTGGCAACCGTGGTTCCTGCCCAAACATCAGGAAGTATGGAGACTCTCCTGTCGATTGCTGAGGGGTGGTATTATATGCATAAAGTACCTGGGGTAAGCAAGAACACCAGTCCCTCTTTCGAGATGATGGCAAAGCACGCAGCAGATTGTGTAGCGTCCTGTTAAAGCGCTCACACTGCCCATTACCAGCTGGGTGGTAAGGGGTCGTGCGGGACTTTGCTATCCCATAAAGTGCACAAAGCTGCTGAACCAGGACACTCTCAAAGTTGCGACCTTGATCAGAGTGTATCCTAGCAGGTACACCCAGCCTGGAAAACCACTCTGAAACCAAGATCTGCGCTACTGTAAGTGCACGTTGATCTTTAGTGGGAACCGCCAATGTATACTTGCTAAAAACATCCGTCATAATCAAGACGTGCTCAACTCCATTTTGAGTCGGCTCCAAAACTGTGAAGTCGACAGCAACAATCTCATTAGGCCGTGAGGCCAAGAGATGACCCATAAAACTTTTATGGGTAAGATCTCTCTTTGCAACTTGACATCGCTCGCAGGCCTGACACCACTGCGCAACCTCACGGGACATACCTGGCCAATAGCAGCGAGAACGCAATAATGCTAAAGTCCTCTCCACACCCTGATGCCCATGCCCTTGATGGACCTGAGTAAGGACATCCTGGACTAACACCCGAGGCAATATAAGCTGATACACTGCCCCACCACCATCAGGACGAAAGGTCCGCCGATACAACAGCCCCTCCACTTCAGCCAGGCGGTCCCATTCACGCAACACCACAAGAGCCGAATGGGACAAACCTTGCCGCTGATCACGAGTGGGCTGCTGCTTCTGCTGCCAAAAAGGCAAGACCTCCTGAATCACTGAATCCGACTGCTGCAAGGTGTACAGATCACCTTGAGCAAAGTTGGGAAAAATGATGGTGGTAAATTGAACAGCCTGCGCCTGCCCGCTTTGACTAGTTTGACACAAAATGGGTGGCAAGGGAGTACCTGCAACCCCAGGCAACACCGTGTCCTGAGCAGCGCAAGGCTGGCGAGAAAGAGCGTCCGCATTTTTATTACTTTTCCCCGACCGATATTTTAGCTCAAAATCAAAAGAGGCAAGCTGTGAAGCCCAACGCTGTTCCATAGCCCCCAGCTTGGCAGAATTCAAATGACTCAATGGATTATTGTCTGTATAGACAATACACTTCTGTCCTAGGAGGTATTCCCGAAATTTCTCAGTCATAGCCCACTTTAACCCCAACAGCTCCAACTTCATGGAGCTGTAATTTTGCATGTTACGCTCGGTGGGCCTCAAACCTCGACTGGCATAAGCAATGGGCCTTACCTTACCCTCCTGTTCCTGGGAAAGGACTGCTCCCAAACCACCGTGACTTGCGTCCACCTCCAGAATGAAAGGCAGAGAGAAGTCCGCATAAGCCAACACTGGAGCTGATGTAAGCTTTAACTTCAAAGCCTCAAAGCTCTGGTGACACTCTGCCGTCCAAGACACCACAATACTCTGGCCAGATCCTTTCCTAGGCCGCTTACCAGCTGTCTCAGACACCACTCTATGCAAAGGGGCGGCCAGCTTAGCAAACCCATCCACAAATCGACGATAATAGCTCGCGAACCCAAGAAACGAGCGCAGCTCGGTGACCGTGGTAGGAATTGGCCACCGAGCTACCACCTCGATCTTGGATGGGTCAGTGGCAACTCCCTGATCTGAGATGACATGGCCTAGGTAGTGCACTTCCCGTCGGAAGAAGCTACACTTACTAAGTTTAGCCTTCAAGCCCTCCTGCTTCAGCCGTCCCAGTACCACATCCAGTCTCTCTAAATGTTGTTCAACGGTGGATGAAAACACCACAATATCATCCAAATACAAAAGGAGAGACTGGCACTGCTGGTCCCCAAAAATGCGCTGCATTAAACGCTGAAAGGTACTGGGGGCATTACAGAGCCCAAAAGGCATGCGGTTCCACTCAAATAACCCAAACGGCGTACAAAACGCCGTTTTGTGCCGGTCTCCGTCGCTGACAGGTACCTGATTATACCCACTGGCTAAATCCATCGTGGAAAACCAGCGGGCACCTGCCAGCGCATCCAGAGACTCTTCAATACGCGGGAGTGGAAATGCATCCTTTCGGGTCTTGTGGTTAAGTTGACGATAATCCACACACAACCTAAGGCTTCCGCACTTTTTGCGGACCAGTACGATGGGGGAGGCATAGGGACTTGAACTCTCCCTTATAACCTTAGCCTCTAGAAGCTGGTTAATATGCTCCTTCACCAGATCATACTCTGATGGTGAAATACGCCGATAACGTTGGCGGACAGGAATGTCATCAACCAGGGGAATGTCATGAGTAATCAGGTTGGTACAACCCAAATCCTGATCACTCATGGCAAACACCGAACTATACTTTCGCAAGAGATCCCGCACCTGCCCCTGCTCTGTACTTGATAAAAGGGACAAATCAACGTTCTCAAGGGGATCGGAGACTAAGGTTGAGGCAACCTGAGAAAAGGCACTCGCAGCTGGGACCTCCGTCACGCCTGCCGGCAAGCTCACAACATTCACATGGTCTACACAACCAAGGACCGTACGAGGGTAAAGCAGAACGTCACTCACCCCAACATTCACCACCGGGACATAAGCGGTCCCACGGATAACCCGAACCAGTGAAGGAGACACTAACAAACCGGCAGGTAAGCCGGTGTCTACAGGTTCAAACAAGACGGTGGCTTCGGAATACCACTCACAACAAGTAGCAGCCACAACCCTCATCACACCACCCGGGATACGACATGCTCTGTTTCCACGTAATTTTACTGTACCCGGTCGCAAAGGTGGAGCCCGAGCAGTATGGCATTTCTGGAGGGCCTTCACCAATTGGCTAGGGGATGCTACTACAGGAGCTGTATCGAACAATGCGGTCCCGTACTGTCCAAAAAGTTCTTGGTAGCACCTCCGAATTATGTTCATCCCCAAGATTCCTGGGGCCTGAACACACATGTTACTGGGAGGATCCTTAACTACCAACACACCACAATGGGGCAACAACTTACCACAGAGCTGAACGGGAAGTTCTAGGTATCCTATATAAGGGATACCAAGACCATTGGCAGCATTAAGCTGTAACCAATGGCAAGCTTTCAAACGCTCCGCACCCCACCCTTCAAAGTGTAAATTGAAAAAACTTTCTGTGATGGTTGACACCATAGAACCAGTGTCTACCAAACAAGGCACAACCACCCCAGCCATGTCCACATCCAAGTGGGGACAAGACGCAATCAATTTGGGAACATTTGTTAACCCTGACATATTACCTGAGCCAGTAGATGCCCCACCCGAGCTATGGCTCTGTAGCACGGTGGGCACTAGTTTTCCGATGGCTGAGTGGACCGGGACTGTGCCGGCACAGCAGGTGGTGTACAATGAGGTCTACCACATTCTCGGGCAATATGGCCCGGCCGATGGCAACGCCTACAGACCACAGGGCCCGAACGGCGAGACCGACCTTGAGGTTGCCCAGCCTGCAACAAGGCAATACTCCGTGTGAGTGTATCCAACTGCTGCTGTTGCTGCATCAATAGTTCTTTCATTTCCCTCACTTCAGTCGGTGTGGTATAGGGTACCCTTCTTGGTGTACCCTGCATTACATTTTGCACACCAAACGCAGAGGGCACAGAATTACTCCGCCCACGCACACTAGGCGGCATCCCCTCACGCTCCCACCTTATTGCTTCACCTCTGACTGCCAACAAAGTAGCTGTAGGTTTAAGACGCACATATTGCTTGAGCTCACGACGCAAGGCCCCATCAAGCACGTGCTCAATAAACTGGTCACGCAGTAAGATCTCAGCATTAGTCATAGTATCAGGAGCACGCTCCTTCACTCTTTCCATAAGGCTTAACAAGGCCAGAGAGAACTCCTGAAGACTCTCCCCCTCATGCTGTCGTCTAGAAAAGAAAGCCTCCTGTAAAGCCACATATGACTCGGAGCACCCATACAAGTCTTTAAGAATCGAGATAATTTTAGCTGGATCACTACGATCCTCGCTAGAGCGATATCTTATTTCGTCCCGAGCTTCTCCTTCCAGATGATCAGACAAAAAGAAAGCCTGGTCGACTTGTGACAGGTGACGCGCCCTCATACACGCCTGAACCTCCTCAAGCCACTCACTCAAACCAATACCAGTACGTCCCCTAAACATCGGACACTTTCTATCCCGCGGTATAAACACTAACTTTTCAGCTACTGAGGCGGTCAATGAGTCTGCACTGGTGCTAGGAACTGAGGCTGTACGCCCTAATTGCAACCGCTCGTTATCAGCTCTTAATTGAGCCACTAAATCTCTAAGAGTCTGTAGTTCGTCCTCCATTATGGATTACTGCTGTCTTTGTCTCAACAAAAAAATAAGAAAAAAATAATTTTATACAGATATACTTAAATTAGAATTGCTGCGCCCCCTTCCAGAATGATTAAACACTATACATATGTTAGTGACTATCAAATACAATGCACACTTAGTAAAAACGTAAATACACCATACATGAGTAATAAACCACCCTATTTTCACCTCATACACAGCAAAAAATAAAACACACATGCATAGAAAAAAATAAATACAATATAAGCATGCAAAACTATAAATGTAGACACTACGAATTTGAATAGTGTTAACCCAATTTTAGCAAAAAATAAAACACCTTAAACTGGAACATAAGGGTCTGGATAATTCAATGATCCTGCCGACTACGCCAAGATGTGGCGGCACGGGGGGGCGCGCACGGAAGCGTTCCCCGTCAAGGGATCAACACGATCACCTTAACAACTTTATAGATTTTAATAGGTAATAATATATTCTCCCACCTACTGCGCCAACTGTGGCGCCACGGGGGAACACGGACAGGAATATCAATAGTTAACATGCACGACTACGCCATCCAGATAATCTGGAAATAATACTACAAGCACACAGGTACGTTCATTGAAGCCAGACCCAAGTTCCAGTTCAGATATTTTATTACACAGCATATAAATACAATATTCAATTTTACAACATTTTCCTTAATAAATAACTGCCATTAAAAAGACGCGTGCTCAAACTCCATTCATTAAACCCGAACCGGTATCAATAAGAGCACGCGCAGGGCAAACTTACAGCACAGCGAGCGCAGCTACTAAATGACATACGCAATATCAAAAGAGAAAACACAGAATCAAACCCCGGCGACACGCCTGAAACAAAGACAACCTGAAACAAAGTAAAACCTAAAACGGAGAGGAGACAAAGACATCAAACAAAAAGAAAACAAAAACAAAGACAAAGACAAAGTCAAAGCAAAGACAAAGCAAAGACAAAGACAGCAGTACCCATACGCCAGCGCCAGTGATCAGATGGAAAGACCCGTGGCTGGACCTAAAACACAGCAGGACGTTATTCATTACACTTCAATTTCAATCCAACCCAGATTACAGTTAAATCAAACCTACCCCTTTTAATCCTCGAAGTACGCACCAGCCGGCCCTTCCCCTCAGATGCCGGAAATAACGAAATGCTTCTCAGATGAGTGGATCTACAGTTTAAAAACCTGCTCCAGATTAAACGATCACCACGGGAAACGGCAACAAGCTGTAGCCGACACACGTAAAGTGCCCCAAACCACGACTGAGATACACCACGATCTGATAGTGCTCCAAACCACAAACTGGCACTGAAAGAAACCATAATTTAGCTAAATCTAAATTAGTGAGAATATAAACTGAAAATAACCCAGCATGAAGCTCACCTGGCGTAGAGAGAAACGAGCAACCTCAAAGAACCGGATGTGCGTGAGATCAATCGCAAGCCAGAGGGAGGGAGGTGCTTTTATAGACCACCCACTTAGCACCAAAGAGCGACAGGTGAGCGTACTTCCTAACCTAATTACACCTCATCCGGCTACATTCCACCCCCACAACTTGAATCGTCGCCCCGACGATTGCCGATGGACATCAACACCATGGCCTAAAAACAGAACCCACTAATATAGATGTAGCTGAGGCCGTTCCTCCCCGCTGTTGCCCCACTGATCTTGGGAGACGGTGAACGTTCGGGTGCTGACCTGCTGTTGAGCGGGCCGATCTACGCACGTCAACTAGACTAATACCAGAATCAACAGTCTCTGCCACCGACTGGGTTGGTTGAGGATCAACCAACAAAGGTGAAACTACAGGGGCCGAAAGTGGTAATTCTGGGCTTGGGGGCATTTGGGTCGTAACAGCTCTAGGAGAAGACTGAGTTGATGACAGTCGAGACGATACCCTCAAAAACAAATCACCCTCCATGGGCGACGTCTCTTCAAGAGCAGTAACGACAGGGCATGGGCCCTCATCGTCAACAAGGGCAAACGGCTCATCCGTCACCACAGCCTTCAACAGAGACCGATGGACCCGTCTTACTCCACGCTGGTCATTAACTGGTGCCACTGTATAAACCACCCCACCATCCTTTGGCGCCCGAATGACCAGGTAAGGCTCAGAGCACCACCAGTCTTGGATCTTTTGACGACCCCGATTGCCCAGGTTCCGCATCAGCACAAGCTGTCCCTCCTGAAAAGGCACATCTCGTACCCTTGCATCACACCTTACCTTTCTACGCTCTGCGGAAACCTTAAGCCGTCCCCTAGCACCTTCGAAAGCAATTTTCAACTTTGTCTGGTGCTCTTCCACCCACTCATGGACAGTTCCGGCCCTTGGTTCTTGCACCTGACCAAGCAAGAAGTCAATTGGCAACCGTGGTTCCTGACCAAACATCAGGAAGTATGGAGACTCTCCTGTCGATTGATGAGGGGTGGTATTATAGGCGTAAAGTACCTGAGGTAAGCAAGAACACCAGTCCCTCTTTCGAGATGGTGGCAAGGCACGCAACAGATTGTGTAGCGTCCTGTTAAAGCGCTCACACTGCCCATTACCGGCTGGATGGTAAGGGGTTGTGCGGGACTTTGCTATCCCATAAAGTGCACAAAGCTGCTGGACCAGGACACTCTCAAAGTTGCGACCTTGATCAGAGTGTATCCTAGCAGGTACACCAAGCCTAGAAAACCACTCCGAAACCAAAACTTGCGCTACCGTAAGCGCACGTTGATCTTTAGTGGGAACTGCCAGTGTATACTTGCTAAAAACATCCGTCATAATCAAGACGTGTTCAACTCCATTTTGAGTCGGCTCCAAAACTGTGAAGTCGACAGCAACAATCTCATTAGGCCGTGAGGCCAGGAGATGACCCATAAAACTTTTATGGGTAAGATCTCTCTTTGCAACTTGACATCGCTCGCAGGCCTGACACCACTGCGCAACCTCACGGGACATACCTGGCCAATAGCAGCGAGAACGCAATAATGCTAAAGTCCTCTCCACACCCTGATGCCCATGCCCTTGATGGACCTGAGTAAGGACATCCTGGACTAACACCCGAGGCAATATAAGCTGATACACTGCCCCACCACCATCAGGACGAAAGGTCCGCCGATACAACAGCCCCTCCACTTCAGCCAGGCGGTCCCATTCACGCAACACCACAAGAGCCGAATGGGACAAACCTTGCCGCTGATCACGAGTGGGCTGCTGCTTCTGCTGCCAAAAAGGCAAGACCTCCTGAATCACTGAATCCGACTGCTGCAAGGTGTACAGATCACCTTGAGCAAAGTTGGGAAAAATGATGGTGGTAAATTGAACAGCCTGCGCCTGCCCGCTTTGACTAGTTTGACACAAAATGGGTGGCAAGGGAGTACCTGCAACCCCAGGCAACACCGTGTCCTGAGCAGCGCAAGGCTGGCGAGAAAGAGCGTCCGCATTTTTATTACTTTTCCCCGACCGATATTTTAGCTCAAAATCAAAAGAGGCAAGCTGTGAAGCCCAACGCTGTTCCATAGCCCCCAGCTTGGCAGAATTCAAATGACTCAATGGATTATTGTCTGTATAGACAATACACTTCTGTCCTAGGAGGTATTCCCGAAATTTCTCAGTCATAGCCCACTTTAACCCCAACAGCTCCAACTTCATGGAGCTGTAATTTTGCATGTTACGCTCGGTGGGCCTCAAACCTCGACTGGCATAAGCAATGGGCCTTACCTTACCCTCCTGTTCCTGGGAAAGGACTGCTCCCAAACCACCGTGACTTGCGTCCACCTCCAGAATGAAAGGCAGAGAGAAGTCCGCATAAGCCAACACTGGAGCTGATGTAAGCTTTAACTTCAAAGCCTCAAAGCTCTGGTGACACTCTGCCGTCCAAGACACCACAATACTCTGGCCAGATCCTTTCCTAGGCCGCTTACCAGCTGTCTCAGACACCACTCTATGCAAAGGGGCGGCCAGCTTAGCAAACCCATCCACAAATCGACGATAATAGCTCGCGAACCCAAGAAACGAGCGCAGCTCGGTGACCGTGGTAGGAATTGGCCACCGAGCTACCACCTCGATCTTGGATGGGTCAGTGGCAACTCCCTGATCTGAGATGACATGGCCTAGGTAGTGCACTTCCCGTCGGAAGAAGCTACACTTACTAAGTTTAGCCTTCAAGCCCTCCTGCTTCAGCCGTCCCAGTACCACATCCAGTCTCTCTAAATGTTGTTCAACGGTGGATGAAAACACCACAATATCATCCAAATACAAAAGGAGAGACTGGCACTGCTGGTCCCCAAAAATGCGCTGCATTAAACGCTGAAAGGTACTGGGGGCATTACAGAGCCCAAAAGGCATGCGGTTCCACTCAAATAACCCAAACGGCGTACAAAACGCCGTTTTGTGCCGGTCTCCGTCGCTGACAGGTACCTGATTATACCCACTGGCTAAATCCATCGTGGAAAACCAGCGGGCACCTGCCAGCGCATCCAGAGACTCTTCAATACGCGGGAGTGGAAATGCATCCTTTCGGGTCTTGTGGTTAAGTTGACGATAATCCACACACAACCTAAGGCTTCCGCACTTTTTGCGGACCAGTACGATGGGGGAGGCATAGGGACTTGAACTCTCCCTTATAACCTTAGCCTCTAGAAGCTGGTTAATATGCTCCTTCACCAGATCATACTCTGATGGTGAAATACGCCGATAACGTTGGCGGACAGGAATGTCATCAACCAGGGGAATGTCATGAGTAATCAGGTTGGTACAACCCAAATCCTGATCACTCATGGCAAACACCGAACTATACTTTCGCAAGAGATCCCGCACCTGCCCCTGCTCTGTACTTGATAAAAGGGACAAATCAACGTTCTCAAGGGGATCGGAGACTAAGGTTGAGGCAACCTGAGAAAAGGCACTCGCAGCTGGGACCTCCGTCACGCCTGCCGGCAAGCTCACAACATTCACATGGTCTACACAACCAAGGACCGTACGAGGGTAAAGCAGAACGTCACTCACCCCAACATTCACCACCGGGACATAAGCGGTCCCACGGATAACCCGAACCAGTGAAGGAGACACTAACAAACCGGCAGGTAAGCCGGTGTCTACAGGTTCAAACAAGACGGTGGCTTCGGAATACCACTCACAACAAGTAGCAGCCACAACCCTCATCACACCACCCGGGATACGACATGCTCTGTTTCCACGTAATTTTACTGTACCCGGTCGCAAAGGTGGAGCCCGAGCAGTATGGCATTTCTGGAGGGCCTTCACCAATTGGCTAGGGGATGCTACTACAGGAGCTGTATCGAACAATGCGGTCCCGTACTGTCCAAAAAGTTCTTGGTAGCACCTCCGAATTATGTTCATCCCCAAGATTCCTGGGGCCTGAACACACATGTTACTGGGAGGGTCTTTAACGACCAACACACCACAATGGGGCAGCAACTTACCACAGAGCTGAACAGGGAGTTCTAGGTATCCTATATAAGGGATACCAAGACCATTGGCAGCCTTAAGCTGTAACCAATGGCAAGCTTTCAAACGCTCTGCACCCCACCCTTCAAAATGTAAATTGAAAAAAACTGAGGGTTAACACCATGGAACCAGTGTCCACCAAACAAGGCACAACCACCCCAGCCATGTCCACATCCAAGTGGGGACAAGACAATCAATTTGGGAACATTTGTTAACCCTGACATATTACCTGAGCCAGTAAATGCCCCACCCGAGCTGTGGCTCTGTAGCACGGTGGGCACTAGTTTTCAGATGGCTGAGTGGAACGGGACTGTGCTGACACAGCAGGTGGTGTACAATGAGGTCTACCACATTCTCGAGCAATATGGCCTGGACCAATATGGCCTGGATTGCAACGCCTACAGACCACAGGGCCCGAATGGTTGGTTGGTTGTTTGTGTTTTATTGCCACTTCGGCTCTTCTTAGGCCATTTGTGGCATACTCTTGTGTTGTTGTTTTTTTTTTACTGTTTAGTCAGGGTATTTTTTGTTCTGACTGTCTATTTAATTTTGGGGGTAGTCATGTTGTATGTTTCTTAGATCAGGTGTTTGATATTGATATGTTTTAGAAATTTCAGTATCTTTTCAGGTGGTCTTTTTTCGAAGAGTTCTTTTAAGTTGTCTTCTTGGTAATATTGTTTCCTTATTTGGTCATGGGCAGGGCAGTTGATTAGGATATGTTTTATTGATAATTGAACATTGCATGTTTGGCAGTTTGGTGTTATATCCTTCGTCAGAAGGTGTCGGTGTGTAAGGTTTGAGTGTCCTAGGCGGCATCTTGTAATGGTTGTGTGGTCTGCTCTTGA
>JAOVVE010298124.1:0-13348 GCA_028565655.1 Hoplisoma axelrodi | reverse complement strand
GATATGTTTAACACTTATATACATATATAGAATGTCAATACTCGTGTGTGTGTGTGTGTGTGTGTGTGTGTGTGTGTGTGTGTGTGTGCAAACGAAAATAGCAAATGGTCTTTTATTTATGTTGCTGTCATTGCTATTGTCTCGTGCTGTCGGACTGCTTGAAAGACTTTGATTTATGAGTTTGGCAGTAACGAAACATCCCAGGCATTTCCCCCACGCTGGGCCATGGGTTCACACACCGAGCACAACTGAGAGAAACAGACGTATTAGGTTTTACAACACAAGATAAAGGCTTGTGAATTAAATAGTTAATGAAAACGTGGGCCACCATAGATGTATTCTAGAGTTTAATTTGAATTGATTATTATTGACTGCTAATACGACGTGAGCAATCACCAAAAAATGGGTATTAATTTATAATTTAATAAAACTAAATTCCATTTTAGGAATACTGATAATAACGCATTGAAATTGTGTGAATCACTAATAAATTTAATTTGCTGTACAAGTAGGCATTACGCGAAAAGACAGATATTTAAACATTTAAATTCACAAAATATGATACACAATAAAAAAAAAAAAAAAGACAAATACACCCACTATGTAATTTGGGACTTATCACAAGTAAAATTGTTCTTTGAAATAAATAAACAAATACAATTTCAGAATGGTCGTTTGTGATATCACATTTGCAAGGCAACATCAGACATCAAGTCCAAGTCAGTCGAAAAAAATGTAAACATTTTATCCAGATCGAAGACGAGATGTTTATATGATGTAATTTCATCAAGTCCGTAACTAAAGAGAAGTGGGGTTTTACAATTTATGTAAAAATTTGTCAAAATGTAAGTAGCAATTTATTGTAAAACTGGTATGAATGCGTAAGCTTCAGAGGCAACTAATGACTCCATGTCACCATCCGAGTACATTGCTTTTCGTGGAGACCGGGGAAGGCTTTCACTTGCCGCTGTGACTTCAAATAACGTTACTATCTCGACGCCACGAGACCGATAATGTCCGCACTGAAATGTAAAAGATTCCGTGCAGCAGTGGCTTTGTGTCAGTGTGTCCAGTTCTTAGACGTCAAGAATTTGCCCATCATTGCCAAACTGAAGTAAAGTGCAAGTCTGGAATAAAGAATGTATTCACAAAAACAAAGCCAAAGTTAAGCAAATAAAATACAATTTTAAAATCTGAATATCTTAAGGAACTGAATATCTTAACTGAGATTTGTAATAATATTGTCAGTTACTCACTTTGAACAAAAAGCAACATGCAAAAAATAACATCTAGCCCAATATCCCACTTCAAATGAAATTTGAACCCCCTGATTTGAAGAGGGACTGAAATATGTTTTGTAAATATCAATGGGGATTGATAAAGTCCGATCCAAAATCGAAATTGTTTTTGTTGAATTAGACCTATACATTTGCTCTATATTTAAAGTTGACACATTTTCTGTTTGTTTTCAGGTATCGATTTCCTTACTCACCATTTGTTAAAAATGCGTGGATCCCTCGTGCAAATGTGTTTCCTGTAGTGTTGTATTTTTTTCTTTTTTCATTCCTAATATTCTGAGGAACGGCGACAGACTGCGCCCAACCACATTGAATCGGTGTCGGCCATGAAGCTGTCTGCTCCCGATAATCCAGGCACAGAGTGTGAATGAAGGGAGGAGGAATCCGCGGCTGCGCAAGCGTCGAAACCTTGATTGATGAGTTCTGAAATGAGTCGGGGACAGGGGGGTAACACATCAGGCACTCGGCAGAGACGTTCGACCACTGATGAGCCCGAATTCGTAATTCATGGCTTCCTTTGTTCTATTTTGCATAAGGGACAATGCCGCCTCACTGTTAAAGCTCAAATGCTTGTGACCTTGTTCAAGAAATAGCCAGGCTGCCTTGACGTCAGTGGTACGTATATGGAAAAGATGACAAGTACATAAATTTACGCTATACATTTTATAAAATCTTGAAAAATATAAATATTTTGTCACGTTGCTATGTCACGTGATTCCGCTCGACCACTGAGAGGAGAAAGATTCAAATTAACTAGCACATGCGCAGTTGAGGTAATGGAGCGCTGTAACAAACGCTGACGTTTTGTTTGGCCTAGTGACCACGTCTTATTGTCCATGTTGCAAAGTGTATACAGATATTTAACCGCGTTACTCTTGCCATATTTACTATCGCGGACTCTTTAAACGGATTATTTGTTAAATTGCAATCTTACTTATCAGTCTACACGAATCACGAGTACGCTATATTCAAGTTCTATCTTGCTTACTCACTCAAAGGTATAAATGGACCCACATTTGAGTAAATTTGAATCAAAGTTTTTGCTTTTCATTTTTCGCATTAGTGTATTATTAGAAAACTATTAGACCTAGTCACATTTTGAAAGCACGCCACATTACGGAGACATCAAACGACACGAAATTGTAATCTACTCATACAACCACTTTAGAAATGCGTGTATACTGATTTCACAATTATTCGCGATTTAATGCTATATACACCATGTATGTTTTATTTATGCTAGCTTAATTTTACTTTGACTGCACACTGATAATACATTTAAGGGAAAATTGTATCCTTAAACGTTTTTTTCCAACGTATTTTGAAATAAATTTCCATAATCTATTTTGTTCTGTAACACAGTATGGATTCGAGTCTAACTGGATGATAGATCAATGAATCATTGCACCGCATGTTAATTGTATGTAAAATAAATACGACACATAATATATTTTGTCAAAAAACTTTGTCAACCATTGCTATTATTTAGTGGTAAGTGGCTTATTTTAAAAAACATAAAATTAAACACAAGGAGGTTTTCTTGCGTACTAAACAAAGAGAATGTGACTCATTTCGCGACGGTGTTATAGGCACAACCAATAGTTTTTTAAGTAATCAAGTTACATGTATTTTCATTATTGTTAGCCTTTATTAAACTTATCTTATGTATACTTAATGTAGCACACGATTTGTAAAGTGATTTATAATTTCAACATTTGATAAACTTGACTTATTCACAGTTTTGCTCTATATATATTGGCCTATATTTTTATGTTTGCGTGGGTATTAGTAAAAAAAATATATATATATATATATATTATGTTTAAGACTGACGGACAGCATCGCTGTTATTGCTTTATTAATATTTTGTTTAATAAAACTGTGACTTTTTGTATTAAGGTCTTTTTTCCCAGGCACAATTCCAGGTCTACAAAGCTGCCAGTGTATAATGGATGAGTCGCAAAATGTTCGCAAAAGTGAGGCTCCCGGTGTTAGTCGTCGGCACACACGAAGAAACACAAACCAGCAAATATTAAGACGTTGTTTAGATTCTTTTTTCATTTAAGCAAAACATATTTAAAAGAACGCTTTTATCAAGACCAATCCTTGTTTGTTTGTTTATTTATTTATTGAGCAAGTGATTTATTATTATAATTATTACTTTTTCTTTTTTGTTTTTAATAATAATATTCTTAGTAATATTACTATTAATTTGAAAATAATCATTGTTATTTTGAGAAGTAAGATAGTAGAAGATGTATGCATCAAGTTATTAAATATGAACCAAGCAAATAGATGAATACAGCGTACATATTTTTTATTTTATTTTGTTCTCGTTTTTTCCTGGAACAGCACTGCATGACTTTAAGGAGTTTGGAGAAGAACATACATTTTCTTTAAAACAAAAATAAAGTTCAAAATGGTGAGACACTTTTATTGTGTTGTGCTTTATTATTCCAGGATTATGACATCAGTTTATCTTTATTGATCAGCTGTTTCATAGTACCCATGACCATAGAGCAACTGCCATCTTCATTTAATTTACTTTCCGTGTTTTCTGGAGAATAAAATTACAAATCTACAGTTAATTGAGGTATTATAAATACGTCTGAAGATATCCTGTGCAATATGAGTTTGAGCAATGAGTCGATGTTTAAATCATCGATAATTATCCAGCAGGTGCAACAAAATGCAAAAAGTACAAAAAGAAAAGTTGTAGGATTCACATTTAAAACAAAAGATACACGTTTTCTTATACCCTGATAACCTTTTGACCTTGGTGTTTGAAAAAGAAATAACACTGCGCCCAACAGTCCAGTTAGGAGTTCGTTCTCTCTCTCTCTCTCTCTCTCACACACACGCACACACACACAAATCGAGTTTGAACAAGAAAATGCCACTAGACTATTTGGATACAAAAACTATTTTAAACTAACGTTACACATTGTTTCCAATACATAAAGTTTTCAACATTTGAAATCCACGTTACAAGTGAGTCAGTTTAGGCGCTTCTTGAATTCTTCCCTGAGAGTAATTCAATGTAAGGTCTGAATATGTGCAGTGGATAGATTCCATTGCCCCACTATTTTGAGTGTTTCCCATGCTTATAGCGCCATTGTAGTCAATATTACCATGAGTAAGTTGCGGGATCTGTGGTAGGCCATAAACAGAACCCCCGCTGTGTCCTAGATTGTCCATGTAGCTCCCGTTGCCACCGCTATACACGTCAGTGCTCTGTGCATGCCCACCGTAGTTGTTACCTTGGAAATGCTGTGGGTCGTACTCAGTTGTAGCTGAACCCGTGCCCGAATAAGTCTTTTGGGAAGATGTGTAATTACTTAATGTTGGTGGATATGGTGTAGGCAGGTTATAGGCGTTCGGTTGGGTTTTATATGCTGTCGGGGATGAAGAGTCGTATGGTACGTTATTTGCCAAATTATGCGCTGAATTTACGTAGCCTCCACCTACGGTGACCATGTCACCGGAAGTCGGAGGTACTGGACTATCTGGAGACTGTGCCCCAGGGGAGGGTATCATCCCGATACCTTTCTGATCCTTTTTGTACTTCATTCGTCGATTCTGAAACCAGATTTTTATCTGGCGCTCACTTAGGTTGAGAAGACTTGCCATCTCCACCCGTCGTGGGCGGCAAAGATAGCGGTTGAAGTGAAATTCTTTCTCAAGTTCGACAAGCTGGGCGCTTGTGTAGGCCGTGCGCGCGCGCTTTAAGGCGGCAGAGCTGGAAGGACTTTTGTCTTCGGAACTCTCTGCTGTATGAAAAAAAGAAAACAGTTTACTAAACTAAAATCTTTTGAAACAAGATGCATCTGGAAAAATTCAATCAATCTTCTAAAACCCCAGCACATACCAAAACGGTTATCGCTTTCTAATATTATTATTATTTTTTTTTTAAAGTAAAATGGCAGAATTAGTAGTTTACTATTTGTTTAACATTTAACATTTTAACACCTTAACCCACGCCAAAATGCACAAACATATTTATTAGTTTAATTAATTTGACAAGTGTAATATATGACACTGCTGAATTACAAATATATTTAAATGCATATTTTTGTTAATAATAATAATAATAATAATAATAATAATAATAATAACTGTCGAAACTAAACGCCAGGATCATGAAATATGTATTTATGTAAAACACTCAAATTTTATTAAAACAATGACATAATGAACAATGAAAAACAACGACTAAAGGAACTTTTAGCTCGGTGTTAGTGATATAAGGCACAATTATAATTATTAGCTTTGATTATTCATGTTGTTTACGCACAAAGATGTTATGTTTTATTATTATGTATTTATTTTGGCTAGAATGTGTTACAAAAACTATATTATTAACAGCATGGGAATCAATCAATTATTTTAATTTTGTCCTAATGTTTAATAAGACCCTCTATAGTGGAGCGAAAACGCATCTGTAAAGCTTCATCATGTAGTGCAGTGCCAATATATAAATATTAATAAGAAATGACATTAATTTATCTTATCTGATCTCATTATCTTACACTTAAACCTAGGCAGAGAGGGATCCATCCAGGGGATACCGTTTTGGGTCCTGGGCAGATACTTCAAGAACAGGGCACCAATCAAAGCCCTGGGCACACAGTCAGTCAGACTATATAGGGGCAATTTAGATTATATAAAGGCAGAACAGCCAACTCACCTTGAATCTATGTTTTTGGACTGTGTGGGGAAACCAGGGAGCCCGGAAAAAAAAATGCAGACCCATTTAGTGAATTCAAGGACATTTCAAGTGCCTTACTTTCTTTTAAAATTACTGCTATGTTTAATATATTCTTAACATCAGTTCGCATATACATGCATAATTTTAGCATAAACTACAAAGGAATTGTTTAAACTTTGTAGATTTTGAAAACAACTGAACAATTTATCTTGTGGAAAGCTTTTTCACCTGAAATGATGCTACTTGATTTCTGCTTGGTGTTTTGACGGGACTCCTTCATCCATGGGAAGATTTTTTTGTCGATTTCAGAGGTTGGGGATTCGTGTCCAGGATTCTTTGTACTCTGTTTTTTGTTTGTCTTTTGGCTATGAGCACCGGGGGATAAAACTGGTGACTGAACGTTAGTTGCGCTTGATGTTTGGGCCCCTTTACTCTGAGGACAGCAGTCGTGAACGTCGGTCGGTTTGTGGGTAGAAGCTGAGCAAGAATGGGACTGCACAGAACAGGCAGGTCGAAGGTAGTCATTTTCTAGATGTTCCTGTTGATTGGTATCATAACCCAAACAATTTGCACCCTGATAGCAGTAGTCACTGTAAATTGCCGAACCGTCGAAGTAGGTCGCCTTTTGCATGTCGACGTTTCCCAATGTTTATTTGACTGGCTGACGGGGTCCTGACTCCGTCGTAGAACATTGGCGCGATGAGGTCACGTGACACCTCTCCGCCAATGGGCTCCCTGTGTTGACCTAAAGCGAAAAAGATACGGTGGGTGAGTAAAATAGACCCTATCCATCTTACTTTTCAAAGCCTGGTTGACGTTGAAGAGAGCTCTGGAAGGGTCGTTCGCCACTTACCTTATGGTGGAGTAAAACAATAGCCAGCATAAATGAACCAACAAAGAATAAACACTGGATAAAAACAGAACCATATACGCAAAAGTGGAATAGGTGCAAATGGAAAATGATTATTAATTTTAGCCTACTTGGCTGGCCCATATATTGATGAATGGTAAAAAAAAAATCAGAATTGCCTTTTTGAATAACAAATAAATATTTTCACGTTGGGATCTATCTTTCCGATTTTAATAGTTGTCAAAAAATGTTAAAAGTGCTTGAACTATCTTTTAGGTAGTAAGTAGTTTGGTTGTAAGTTTAATTTATTTTTTAAATGGTGTCTGTGTTATGCTGCCCAGATTTTAAAAACTTAGCCTTGCAGACTCTTTGGCCTAGCTGACACCTTGACGATTTGTAAGACGGATAGGTAAATAGTTTGTCATTTTTGGAAACCTGAAAAACCAGGCGACCGTGGGACTATCTGTCCACACCATGAACCTTAGAAGGCCATAATAATAGCTGCTGCTGAGCACACACCACATACCACCAGTTGATGTATGAGGGTTACCGTGACCCTCGATATCGAGTCTAATGCAGGATGCACAAATGCCTTTCTTTAGAAATATTTGCTTATGATGCAATAATAATTTTAATATCATTAAATAGTGAATACAAATAATATCTAAGATAAATATATATATATAGCTTGGTCATAGCCTCCACCTACAAAACATACCTATTCATATTGTACTACCACTAATATAATAATAAGGGCAATAACAATAATTATAATAACAACTATAATTGTTTTGGTTATTGTTATATGGTATATGCCTATTTGTTATGCGCCTGTATTGTAGTAGTGTCCACAAGCCAGTTTATCTAAATTGAATGTACGATTTATTACATCTACTACTGCTGCTGCACCTACAAAAAAAAATGAATGTAAATAGTTTTAAGCATTATGTTGGGTTACATTTGAAGCACGCTTATTCTATAGGTCATAACCTTTACAGTTATGATAAAGTGATTTTATCTACTTACTTTTATTACTTTACTTTAACCTTACACAATTGGATTGTGTGGGACCGATGTACACAATAAAATTAAGTAAACTCAAAGATTTTTTTTTCAGTGCATAGGGTTAGTTTTTTACTTGTGATTTTAAATAGATAAGGCATATTTTACAATGCTGGGACAAAATACGACAGCACGTGCAGATAACGCTATTTTTTTAATTAAATTACCTATCTATCTAAATCTTTATCTATCTAAATAACTACTGTATATATATAATGTATATAACCTGGCCAGATTCCCCCATGTCCGCAGGCTGGGGTTGTGCGGTATTTTTCTGAAGATCTTACCTCTTCCTCTTTTTCTGATTGATAATCTTGAAGAATGCTGTAAATTATATATATTTATACCTCAAAATTATCAAACAGAAAAAAAGTAAGATTTCCGGACTACACCGCACAGCGCCAGCCTGCGCACTGGAGGAATCTGGCCAGGCTCTGTGTATGTGTGCATATGAACTCTCCCTGAACCGAGATTTCAGTCGCGCTGTCATAAATCAAAAACTGCAATTTAACAACCACGCGAGAGTCTCCGCTCCTCGCTTGCTTACCTTCGCCTGTGACGAGCTGCGCACAGCACGACGCGAGCTTCTCTCATTCAGTGGCACAAATCAATCAAAATCGACTCCACAGTAATTTTCAGTCGGAAAGACAGCGTTAAAGAACAAGCTGCACTTGCGGGAGTCATGGCAGCAAGACCAAAAAAGATACGACGAGTTATACCATCTGAATGGGAGCTTAAAATCCCTTTTGTTGCTTCTCACTGTTGTTTCTGTAAAACGCAAAAAGAATGTATTTCCTCGAGTTCCGATCAGCAAAAATCCAAGCACATGCCCTGACTCTTGAAAACATTACATTCCGAAGAGGTGCTCGTGTTCCAACGCGCAACGTTAAATCCGACAGTGGGCTGCGCTCAAGTGAGTCCTTTAACGTGCACATACAGAACTAGTCACGCGCACACACGCACACAGGAACACACTCATAAACCCTAGTGAACTCCCTCGAAACAGAACGTCGACGCAAAAATTATGCAAATCAAATGGAGGTTTACAAAAGTGACCTCATAATTACATGTTTCCAAATGTGATTTTGAAAATACGAGTTTACGAATAACGAAAATATTTATGTAGCTAAATTCCAATAATATCAAATACGTTGGAGAATGTGCTTACATTTAAACATATATTGAACAGTCCCATGTAACAAAACAACATTATTATAAGCCCTTAGAATTTGTGACTTTTTAAAATCATTTAATGGCGATTTTGTGATTTTCTATTGTCTCGTGTGTTTAATAACTGTTTATATTTTTGTAGGATTTATCTCGATACGGACAACTGTCGCCAAGTAACACAGATTTTAAGGTTAAAGGAAGCGACAAAATGCGTAGGTTAGTAAGTGGGATCCCAGATGCATGAGGTATGCAGTTTTGTTTTTGAGTCAGCACTTGTGAACAAAAGCTAAGGTTAATTATTTACTTTTTTGTTTCATTAAACTGATGATCGCGTGATTTCTTGGACTGGTATTGTTTTGTGTCCAAGCAAATCGAGCTTGACATGTCTTTACAAAACTTAGGAAATAAATTTAAGAGGTAACATTTTCTGTAAAATAATTTGTCAGAAAAACTACAGCTCAGGGAGTGATCAAAGTGTTCTTACCTTTTAAGAAACCCAGTGCGTCGTAGTCCTGTGGTTGAATAGATTTCATTTAATTTAAAGTCTGTAGAAAGAAAATTGTAATTTTTTTAAATTAAAAACAGTATTACCGATTGCAACACGCTTAAAACAGACCTAATGTCCCAAATAATTGTTTTAAAATTCATCTTCAGTATTTTGTGCTCATTGCATTTTACTGAATTGCCAAATAAGAAAACTAACGGAATTATCCAATTACTCGTAACCGAATTAAGTACTACGAACATCAAACCTGGAGGAGGGAGATTGTTTAGTGTGTTTCTGGCTCTACCAGTTAAATACATATTTTTGCTAAACTGCTTCGGGAAAAAAAAAACCCACACCAAAGTGCATTTAAGTTTAATGAAAAATATGAAAAAACAGCACAATTGTCTACCCACCATATTTAAAAAGTGCTTATTAGGGTTATCAGTCTACACTTCAGTCCAGTTTACAAGACTTATAGGAAACACAGATTAACGTAATGACTATACATTACGTGAATTAACAACTTGAATGTTAAGGAAGGCTATAAACCATTGTAAATATAAAAAAAAAAAAAAATTTATATAAATGTGGTCTATTGGGTTTGTCCTTGTTTAGCTCATTACTGGATTTTGATCGAAGTCATTAGTTCATGAACAACGGCCGCTCATAGTCCCTCAGCCCATAAATCAAGGCTTTAGAGCTGTGACCTCGTTGCAGTCAGGAGAGGATGGTACTGGCCCTGCGTTTGATTTTCGTTTACCTTGCAAGCTCTCGCTGCCCCGTGTAGTTTTAACTAGTCTTAAATTTATTTATTTTAAACTAAAGTAATTTTTTAAAACATTAATACAGTTACAGAGAAAATATGTATGCGTACCGAGAAGTAGTAATTCATCAAGTTCATAAAAAAGCGCAATGGAAAAAAAAAATAAAGAAAATTTGAAAGCCCTAATATTATTTGAAATAATAGCTTGATACATAATTAAACCTAGATTGTACGAACACCACAAAATGAATATCAGTAATGTAATATTTGCTAGTATTTTTATGTATTATAATATTACAATGTAATATAATATTATAATATGTGCACGTTAGCAAATTATTTATCTACTTATTATGTGGTTGTTCGGGGATTTACACTAACTATGTAATACTGATTGTTATACTTTCATTGGCTCATAAACATTACTTGTATTTAATCTTTCCACTATAAGTAATGAGAATAATGAACAATTAACGGAAATACCTCAATATTAAATCCATCCTCCCTGTGTCCGCTTCCGGAAGGGAAAGATTCTGGTCCATGGCAATAAAATCCATAAAAACGTGCCTCTTGTCTGTTTGTCTGTCTGTCTGTCTAGCTATCTGGCTTCGTGACACTCTTCTGTATTTTTCACAATGATCCTACCCCACACTCCTAAAATAGATTGTTAAGTCAGCATTGTAGGAGACCTTGCCTCGGTCACACACTTCTTTAATGCCTCTGAAAATTATTTAGCAGCAAATTGATGTGCTCTGTTCATGTGAGTTCAGATTAAATTAAAGAACTATTTTCCTTATATTTATAAAACATTAATGAGCACTGCCTGCTAAGCACAGTGACGGATCATTGCGAGGATAGGAAACCCTTTGTGGCCCAGTTCACATATACGTAAATACAGCTCGTGTAGGAATGGAAAGGGCACAATGTTGCCCTCTTTCGACCACAATCGGCATTTGTGAATGATTCGTTTATTCGTTTATTTTTTAAGCTCATGTTAATAGTTAAATAAAATGAAATAACTACAAAGGCAAAACAGACATTAAACATACACAAACATTAAACATTAAACACATACGTATATGAAGCAAACTAATTTAAATACACATTAAATCACACAACAAATTCACAGATTAACAAATAAATAAATCTTATTAAATACTAATAGCTGAAAATGTATTTTCTTTCGGAATCTCTACGATTCAAAACTGTTTAGTCACAGTTTTCCGGCGACACATGTAGACCGCCGGCAACAACAGCGGATGTGGTAATCTTGAAGACCATTAATCAACTCAGTCATGCACGAAACCTCTCCTCTTTCTTTGCATTTACTTTGTCTGAACACAAAGAGGTGTAAAAAGCGTTCTCTGGACGCATTTGAAATCGATGTCATTAAATTTTTGCAATGTGGAAATGTTTATGCAATTAAAAAGCATATATTGATAAACACGTTTTTTGTCCTGTAATGATATAACTGCACTACATAAATAATTTACATTAAAGGCATTTAAACTGCAGACCATTTTTCTACTAGTACCAACAATTACGTTATAGGACACCCACGATTTCGAATGTTTTACAATAAATAATTGACACGATTAATATTATTTGAAATCAAGGACGAACAACACCACCACGTCCGCCATTATCATCACCTTCTTCCTTAATCCTTAGACACAAAAGTTAGAACTAATCTATCAACAATGCAATGCAGCAACAATAGACAAAAGAATTTGAAACACTCTCATCATTGGTGGTTAAAACGTTCAAATTTTTGCTTGAAGTTAAACGTAGAAAATATTTATCGTAAGACCTTTTATTTTGTTTGGCACCATCTTAGTAAAATGTTTCATAAATTCATGACAGTCATTTACACATACAAGTAATGTAGTGTCAGTAATTTATCTCACGGGCTGTGAAAAGAAACACAGGGAAAACATGCAAGCTACACACAAAAGACTTAATTTATCATGGGAATTAAATCCAGGACCTTCCAGTATGTTTACATTTATTAATTTAACCACAAATCCAAAGGTTCGGGGATGATGAGCTTAAGCTGTTCTAGAATATATTTTTCAATTATGTTGTTTGTAGTTGCTCAAATTATAGATAAGAGACATTCATGTTTTTTATTGATGACAGTTTTTTAAATAATGTTAATTATGGTCTATATTTTTTCCAACCTATTTTTTTTACAAAATAGATTTTATTAATTGGATTTGTGTTGATTTTGCAGGCTGAACAAAATATCTGACAAAATATAATAGCAACTTCATACCACAATGTTGTTATAACTTTTGATAAACAAACAACAAAATCTCCTTAGTGCAAATGATTGTGTTTGAGTTTCACTACTGCCCCATGTGTTCAGAGAGAAGACATGCATAAGGGGACAATTAAAACGGTCAGGTCAAAGGCTAAGGGTCGTGCACAGTGCTGAAGTTCTATGATTGGGCAATTCTCATGTGTCCTTTGTGTGAACTCAGAACGACTAAAGATTAGCAGGTACTGCTTGACACAGGACAATGAGTTTTTAAAATTCTAATAAGTGGAAGTGTTTTTTTTTTTAAATATTAGAATGACTGTATGAAGTATTAAAATGCCATTTATTTAATAAAATTTATTTAGTATAACATTTACCATTAAAAGAGGTTCATTTAATATAATAATGTAACAATCTAAAAATTATATATATAAATAATAAAATTAACATAAAATGATAAATAAGCTTAAAAGTTCAAAACGTTTTATAAATAAGTCTACTTTTTAGGTTAACAATTTAACAAATATGTTACATAGCCTATTTTATTAGCTGTTTCCTCAAAGCTCTGACAAATGGGGGAGACTTAACTGTTTTCGTCTGACAAGATCTCAGAATAGTAATCACGTTATATACAGACTAGGGGTGGGTTTCCCAAAAGTGTCGTAACGCTAAGTGCTTCGTAACGTCGTACTTAAGACCATTTTTAAATTTACGCGCGTTTCCCAAACGCCTTCGTAACATAAGTGGTTC
>JAOVVE010287308.1:0-13411 GCA_028565655.1 Hoplisoma axelrodi | reverse complement strand
AATGATTGATTGGCGCCCTGTTCTGGGTGTATCTGTCCAGCGCCCAAAACGTTCTCCCCTGGATGGGCATGGGGAATCCCACTGCAACCCTAGTACAGGACAAAGCGGAAGACAAGGAATGAATAAATGAATTAGTTTGTCATTTTGAAGAAGAAAGTTTAAACGTTTGAATGAGACTGAACAGTATCAGTATATGCCTAGATCTTTCAATAAAATCTTTTTTTTTTATTCAAAGTTGCATAACTCTCATTCTACTTAAGGAAAATTAACGTTTGATACATTAAATGAAAGCTCTAACTATGTACTAAATATCATTAAGATCGCATGATTCCAAATGTCTTTTTTCAAGTCCCAAATTTCGACATTTTTTTTTTACTTCGGACCCCCTTTTTACCCCCTTTCTATACATTTTTTTTGTTAAATACATCTCTAGGATGCTCCTGAACACATCGTTAGTGATGTATTCTGAGGTCATCGGGTGTTTCGGGTCTCACAACATTAGAAACCCTCGCCCAGGTGACCCAGCCATGGTTGAGCCATGTTCTCCCTGTGTCTGCATGGGTTTCCACCGGGTTCTCCGCTTTCCTCCCAAATTCCAAAAACATGAATTCAAGGTAAATTGACTTATAGTCTGTGTGTCTGTGCGTACATGTGTGAGTGTGTGCCCAGTGATGGACTGGCTCCCTGTCCTGGGTGTACTTGCGCCTGACACGTTCTCATCTGGTCCCAGCAACCCTAAAGTGATAAAGTGATAAAATTATTCATTTTGCCTATTGTTCTTACACACAGAGGTTATTTGTCCTCCACATTTAACCCATCCGTTCAGTGAAACACACACAAATACACACACAGGTGAAGTGAGCACATGTGCCCGGAGTAGTGGGCAGCCTTGTAAACGGTGCCTGGGGAGCAATGGGGGTTAGGTACCTTGCTCAAGGGCACTTCAGCCATAGTACTTGGTGGGACCGGGAATCGAACTGGGAATCGAACAAGGCTGGTTCCCTAACCTACAACTACCGCATCACTATAGTATCCTCAATCCTGCTCATTATCCAATCTGGCTTTTCTCTTTTTTCATAACAAGTGATTGTGGGAAAGATGTGATTAGAAATAAGATCTATATCAGGGGTGTCAAACTCATTTGAGTTCAGGGCCCATACAGCCTAATTTGATGCCAAGTGGGCCAGACCATTTAAATCATAGCACAACTTACCATAGCTATAAATAACAATACATTCATGTTTTCCCCTTGTTTTGGGCACAAGAAGTACAATTACATTAGGATAGTTTTAAATTTTTTACAAAATCTACACTCTTTTTACAAAACATGTTATTAACATCTAAAGATTTCTCAAGAAAAATGTTCAGTTTGCTTCAGTTTATCATTTACCATTTACCATTTATCATTGTGTGCATTACAACTGATCACAGTGTTTTTACAAAGAAAAATTAAGCCACAGATATTTAGAACCAAAAAATATGGTAGCTAATTGCACTTTAGGATTAAAGGATTAAAACGTATGAAGATATAGAAATTATTTTTATTTCATTCTCCACAAGTGTAATAATTCTCAGAACTTAAATTGACTCCCCACATCATACAAACCAAAGTGGTGGCCATTTTAAATGTTTAAGAAAAAATCAGCTGGTCTGTAAAGATTTATACATAAAACATACTTAAAAAATGCATACATAAAATATAAGACCATTCTTTTTTTAAGAAGCTGGTGACTAACACATTGCATAATTTTTAGCTATATATTTTCACAGAACTATATTTTTGAGTGCAAAATGTTTCTGATGCACCATTTTACAAGAATTAATCTAGTTTAAACTACTAAGTTTTTGCTCCTGAAACTTGGCATCTTTTAGCCTGGACAAGTGCTGTACTGTAGTAATCACTGAGCATTAGTTGCTTGTGTCTATCTCAGCATTCTTCTTCTTCTTCTTTCAGCTGCTCCATATTTAAAACTATGCAGCCCCCTAGTGGATACTTTAGGAATAGCATTTTTATTTGGCATTCAACCCTTGGCGGGCCGGGTTTTGGCCCGCGGGCCATATGTTTGACACCCCTGATCTATATTCTATATATAGTAGGGGTGAGATTAGATCTCGTGGCACGAGATCTCGCGAGATTAAAACATGGCAATATTTCTCATTTGTAATGCTTTCTTCTGAGAAACGGAGTCGCAGTAGTGTAGAAACAGTAAAACAAATTGTTTAATAAGCACAGTTATAGACACAGTCCAGGAGCAACACCAATCCTGGTGCATAAACGCCGATGCATTTTCAAACAATCCGAACGGCAGAATACTGCGATAAAGGCATTTACCACTGCCATTCCAACAGGAATAATCCCAAAGTCCAGAGTCCAGAGAACCCACGAGAAAGCCAAATAAGGAGCGCATAGAAACACCAAACAAACGCAAAACATGTATACACTAAGCCAGCTTAAATAGACAGATAGAGGAAGTAAACCGAAAAGACAGACTAGTACTCAGCAGACAGACTACAAGCGACAGTTGTGGACGGAGGCAGAAAAGCAGCAGAGGGAGAACGAGAGGATGTGACAGTACCCCCCCTCTCACAGGGGCGTACAGAGGAAACAGAAAAAGGAAAGACCCTACTCTGGAGACGAGGGCGACCCTGTGGACGAGGAGCTGGCCTATCGGGATGGAGAGAGTGGAAATCTGAAATAAGTTGTGAATCAAGAATGTCGGATGCAGTTACCCAACTCCTTTCTTCAGGGCCGAAGCCCTCCCAGTCCACCAAATACTGGATTGCCGTACCACGCTGGTGAGAATCCCAAAAAAATGACACTCTATAAACATTAGGTAAAGCCAAATGGTTAGTCATAGTAGCATCAGAAAATTATTTTTCCAAAGGCTCAGGTTTAAAAGGTTTCAGCAACAACACGTGAAATACAGGATGAACCCGTAGGTGCCGAGGAAGACCTAAACGATATGGGACTTAATTAACACGTTTTAAAACTGATCACCTGGGGAATAATTAAGAGCCAGATGATGATAACAGTCAGCTATGGACTTATTACGACGCAACACCCTGTCAATCCTTTGATGAACCTGAGACCAGATACCCTCACTTCGTGTAAACCACTCGTCCACCGCAGGCGCAGACGATGGTTCCGAATCCCAGGGTACAAAGGGAGGCTGATACCCCAGAACACACTGAAAAGGAGTAAGACCAGTGGCGGAATGCCGCAAAGAATTCTGTGCGATCTCTGCCCAAGGAAGAAACCGAGCCCAATCATAAGCATTATTAAAAGCGAAGACCCGCAAAAACTTTCCAAGTTCTTGGTTGGCTCTCTCACATTGTCCATTGCTCTGTGGGTGATAGCCTGACATAAGACTGACTAAAGTACCCAATTTGTCAAAAAATGAACGCCACACAGCAGAGGTAAACTGAGGTCCATGATCTGGCAAAATGTCCGAAAATGGGAAAGATATGACGAAAAAGAATTTCAGCCGTCTGAAAACTGTAACGAAGTCGATCGCAACATGCGACCAAGGACGAGAAGTAAAAGTAAACCAAGGAAAGAAATTCAGTCGTGATGAAATTCGCATTTCTCCGCCCCAACGTAAAGATGATTTTGCAAGAGGTGATGGAGTACGGAGAGAACATGCTGCTGGTGAGTAACTAGGTCAGGTGAGAATATCAGAATATCATCAATAAAGATATTAACAAATTTATTTAAGAAGTCACAAAATACATCGTTCATGAACAATTGGAAGACCCCAGGAGCATTAGTAAGAGCAAAAGGCATGACTAAATATTCATAATGACCCGTAGAAGTCACAAAAGCAGTCTTCCATTCATCACCGCTCTTGATGCGAATGAGGTTATAAGCATTCCGTAAGTCAAGCTTAGAAAAAACCTTGGCATCACGCAACTGTTCCAAAGCCGAAGGAACCAGGGGAAGAGGATAAGCTACCTTGCGTGTTACCTGATTCAGCGCGCGATAATCAATACAAGGTCATAAAGACTGAGAATCCTTCTTGGGAACAAAGAAAAATCCAGATGCAACTGGTGATTTAGAGGGACGAATAATGCCCTTAGCCAAAGACCCCGAAATATATTTCTGCATGGCTTTAGTTTCCACTAAAGTGAGGGGATATGGGATTACACGTGGAAGTTTAGCCTCACTAATAAGATCTATCGCACAATCGTACTCACGAAGTGGTGGAAGAATAAAGTTAGATTCAGAATCATGACCAAATACCTAAGCAACCGAAGAATAAACGGATGGAACATTCTCTGAAATTAAAACATTACATGAATCCCCACACTTAACCTGCCGAACAGGAAGTTGGATACAATTATCCATACAAAAGTATGATCACCTCACAATCTCAGAAGATGACCACTTCACCACGGGGTCATGAAGCCTAAGCCAAGGTAGACCCAGAATAACAGGAAAAGACGGAGAAGAGATAATATAAAAGGATAGAGTCTTCCTGTGAACAGCACTAGAAAAGAGAGAAACAGGAACAGTAGACAAAGTATTGGCACCGGGACAAAGTGGAAGACCATCAGCAGACTTAACATTAATAGTAACATGAAGTAATTTGGTGGAAAAATCCCACAATCTAGCGAATTCACAATCCATGAAATTTCCATCAGAACCCGAATCAATAAGCGCATTAGTATACACAGCAATATCATTAACTTTCGGAGAAACAGAGATAATAAATGGTTTATAAGTAGCGATATGACAAGAACTGAACAATACCTCAGTATGCTCACCAACATTTATCACACATAACTGGTTAGGATGCACATAATTAGTAGGAACGAGTGTTCCGCGGAATTACTGTTCCCTATTAGCACAGCAAGTACACAACCCAACATGATGACAGTGTTCTCCTACCATGGTGGAAGTTTGGCTGGATTCTACCTGCGTAGATGTCTTTATATCGTGTAATATCGTGCGTCGTGAAGTGCAGGTAGAAGTATTCTCCATAGAGACAGCAGTACGGTAAACCCCATGCGAGGACATGAGCTGGTCCAGCCGAATCGCAGTCGATATAAGCTCGTTAAACGACATGTATGCGTCCTTAAACGCTAGTTACTTGCGGATCTCAGCGTGAAGTCCAGCGTAAGCGCAGGTTCGTTCCAAAGGCTCTGCACTGCCAAAATGTTAAAATCCAAAACAAACAAAGCTGCTGAGCGTGCTGCCTGACGAGGATCCATAAGCAGTTCTCCTGCAGATCGGCCCTGATGCGGGTGGTAAAAAGTGTTCTTGAATAAATCCAGGAATGAATCAAAGTTAGTTACCTCAGGTGCGCGTGCATTCCAAAGCGTGGAGGTCCAAGTCTCTGCCTGACCACGCAGGTGTGAAATAACAAACACTACTTTCTGTATATCAGTAGCATGAGGCCGATCAGCCAGAAACAGAGAGACTTGTTATAGAAAGTTCTCACAGGAATCCGGATCTCCGTTGAAGCACTTCGGTTCAGCAATCGACAGAGGGGAAGATTGCAACTCTGCCTTCGGCTGAGCAGTGTTACTGTGAGCCGCTGCGCCGGCCTCCAGAACATTGGCCCTCTTCGAAATCAGCTTCAGTGAAGCAGAGATATTCCAGATCGAAGTATGTAACTCACACAGCGAAGCGGCGCGTTCATGGCCAGCAGCAGCTTGATCCGATGAGGTGGATAAAGGCGCATCCATTTTGTAAGGCGTTTGTTTCTGTAATGCTTTCTGCTCAGAAACGGAGTCGCAGTCGTGTAGAAACAGTAAAACAAACTGTTTAATAAGCACAGTCATAGACACAGTCCAGGAGCAACGCCAATCTTGGTGCATAAACGCCGATGCGTTTTCAAACAATCCGTACAGCAGTATACTTCGATAAAGGCAATCGCCACTGCCGTTCCAACAGGAATAATCCCAGAGTCCAGATAGGCATCGTTAAGCTTAAAACTGTCACGGGGAAAAAATAAACTTTTTAGTATGGACTTTTTAAGACGGCGTGACTGACGAGCAGTCAGAGCAGCTCTGTTTGGCCTGCCTACCCTCCTTGTTCCATTATGTTTTTAGGACCGCGTTGCTCCGCTCCGCCCCACGTCCTCTTTTTTACCATCACAAGTCTGGTCAGCCTAGTTCTACCTAGTTACTTTTCCTGGTACCTAATAACTTTTACAGTGTAGTAATTCAGTTACTAACTCAGTTACTTTTTGGGAGAAGTAACGAGTAACTATAATTAATTACTTTTTAAAAGTAACGTGCCCAACACTGCTTTTAGGTGGTATGTCTGGCAGCATTTCGGCTTCCCAGTGGAAGCAATACATGGTAACAGAGTGACCGACAAGACACGAACCATATGTCAGCACTGTAAGAAAATCGTGCCATACACCGCGGCTAATACAAGCACAATGCAAAAACACTTACAGCACCACCACCGCTATTCACCTTAGCCAGCCTTGCCTTTAAAGAAAGTGACGATAGGACATTCAACACAGATGCCTTTGTAGCTTGTCTTCCACAGTCAAGTGCTAGAGCCACAGCAATAACAAGACATAGATGTTTTCATAGCTGATATGAGACTATTTTCGGTTGTTGATAATCAAGTTGTACTAATCCCTTAGGTCTGTACTGATTATGAACAAAATGTCTCTGTTTGCATTAGCATAGTCTTATTATGACTGGTTATGGTTATACATAGTTAAATTACAAGAGACTCAGTAGAAAAAAACAGAAGCCATAGGCTTGATATAACTGGTTGCGTTTTGCACTTATTTTTTGCACTATATAGGACCCAGAAAAGTAAAAAAAAAAAAAAAAAAAAGTCAAAACGTTTTATTTAAAGATGTATTTAAAAGTTGTATTTTTTATTTATATTGTTTCTATTTTTATAGATTCAATTTGTGAGAGAAACCAGTCTGTTGAGTTTGCGTTATATAATTTTCTTAAATAAAACTCTATTTTAAAATTTTAAGTTTTCCTTAAAATATTTTAAAATTTCATCTCGTCTCGTTCTCGTGAACCCAGTATCATGTCTCGTCTCGTCTCGTCTCGTAAACAATAATACATGGTTAGGCAGCTCTCAGTGAGATCAGCAGCAACAATATTACAATATGTAAAATGGTACAAAAGACGATATATGAAAAAATAAAAGATAAAGCAGCTGGGTAAAGCACAATTCTGTCTAAAGGAGGTGGCGAATGTTATTATTGCACACATGTATAGGAATGAAACGATATACAAATTCCATATCATGATTATCATGACCAAAATTATCACGATTATCAATATTATCGTGATATTGTTTAAATGTGATGAAAATTAATGTAAGTAAATACTGCACAAACGGAAACTAATTTTTACGAACTTTTATATTAACACAAATAGAATTGGCAACAATATGCACTTTTTGTTTGCATGAACATTAAAAAAATAGTTGATACTAATACTTTTGTTTTACCCACAATACTTGTAATACTCAATACTAGTTAAGCCAGTACGGTTTAGAAGCCAGCCTTGCAACCGGAGGGTTGCCGGTTTGATTCCCGGTCCCACCGAGTACTATGACTGAAGTGCCCTTGAGCAAGGCACCTAGCCCCAATTGTTCCCCGGGCGCCGTGTACAGGGCTGCCCACCACTCCGGGCACAAGTGCTCAACTCACCTGTGTGTGTATTTGTGTGTGTTTCACTAAAACTGATGGGTTAAAGGTGAAGGACAACATCCTCTGTGTGAAAGCACAGTAGGCAAAATATATCACTTTATCACTTTAGTGAATGAGTGCCAAGCATTAAAATGTCTAACTTTTTTGTTAATTGTACTTTTCTTTCATTCTTTTTCAGAATTCTATTAGAAACAGCCTGTACGTAAACAAGTGCTTTATTAAAGTGCCCAGACAAAAGGATGAACCTGGAAAAAGAGGTTTTTGGCAAATGGATCCACAGTATGCAGACATGTTTGTAAATGGTGTCTTCAAACGAAGACGGATGCCCGCCACAAACCTCACTACCCAGAGACAGAACAGAGTGCAGCCCTCATGCAACACCTGCAGGCCTCTGGACAACCAGCAAACAAGCACAGATCACATCTCAGAGCCAGTAATCAGCCGCAAACGCAAACGGGCTGGGAAGCAGGAAAAAAATTTAGTGTCTCCCTCGTTAGCAAGTGAAATGGACACAACAGACATACTCAGAGGAGACTTTTACCTGGCATCGGTGTTCAATGAAGTCCTGAGTGAAAGTGGCAGCAACTTTGAGGAACTGGACATCAACACAGCCCTGAGCTCACTCGGGTCTGAGATGGAGATGTCTTTGCATAACCAGCACTCATCAAATGTGCAAAAATGCTACAACACTGAGGATGAGCAAGCATGTGCTTACTTAGAGATGAACAGCATGATGGGGTGCAGTGTGGAGTATTTTCAGCAACAGGAGCAGATCCAGAGCCACCTGCAATATTATGAAGGAATGGCTTTGTTTTCTTTGCATCAGCATCAGCAACCATGGGAGATTAAAGAGATGCAGTCTGTTCCTTTGTCTCTGGATCAGAGCTACAATCTATGTGATGGATTCTTTCCAGAAATACCTATGTGAGAGAGGGGCGAGGCATTTTAATGAAAATTACTTAAAACTTTTACACAACACACACCATGTCGGTCTACCTGACTATTGTTTTTGCTACATATCAAATCTGTAAATCTTTTAATGCATTTTATATAATTATGAATGCGTTGCTTCCTTTTGTTAGAGAGCAATTAAATAAGATTTACTATGTCTCCTCTAGTTTAGTTGTTTTTTTTCTTCTTTGTTGACACAGAATGTTACATGCACCCATTGGGAGAAGAGATTCCTTTCGCATCACATTCACACAGTTTCAGTTTATCACAAAACAACAAGATCAAACTTACCAGGATCACCAAAAGCAATCCACATCCAAACTGTATTTTTCAATTCAGCTTATCAAAGAAATATATAATCTCACCCATGGTTCAGCCTTGTACTGGGACATTATTACTTCCTAGGAGAACGCAAAACCTTCAGAACCGTTATGTGCCTAATTTTCACTTTTCTCACCCATCCAGGGTTATCTCTTTTCACTATAAGTTTAATTTTGCTTCATTTTTTAGGCCAATTTCCAATGAGATTTTTCTACTGTTTTATGAGAAGGTGAATTACTGTTTCTGATCCTTCAAACATGCAGAAATTATACCATAGCTGAAAACCAGACAAGTGATGATCCAAATCGCAATGTACACATTATGCATCAATTAACTCCTTTATATTAAAACTAACTACTAATGCTAATTTGTTATTCAAGGAGACTTTATTATCATTTTCATCACATGTGGTACATGAACAAAGACAAAATTTGTGCACAGAATCTTTTACCGGTACGCAGTACCGGACCGCACCGGCTTACTTTCACCCCTGTTTATAAGTCAAATGCTGTGAGTCGTCTGTCAGTCCTGGAAATGTAGGCAATGGTCCGGGAAATGCTCCTACCAGTCTGCAGTTTGTAAGGGATAATAAAGCACCTAATGGACGGAGTAGGGCGTCAACCAAGTTCAATTTCGTCTGTGCTCAGATTTTTGCCAGTTTGTATTTTAACGTCTGATTCATTTTCGCCATGTTGTCCAGCATTACACTGCTGCACATCACCACCTTGTTAACTCATTTATTTCTGTTGGTTCTAGACAGTGTGGCAGAAGGTGCTGCCAACAACAATTCGTCCACATACTGGACACACGTTACCTGTTCTAGGATCGGACATTGTGGCACTACTTCTTTTAATACCTGAATGGAAATACCTGGAGACAGTGTGAAGCCCTGTGGCAGTCTGGTGTACCTTAGTTGTCGACCTTTGTAGATAAATCAGAACAGGTCCCTACAGTGTTCTGCTAGTGGGAGACATCAACCAAATTAATACATGTAAACCATGTTTGTGAGGGATCCAGATTGGTTAGTGCTACATTTGGATTTGGAACAGGAACTGTAGGAGTCACCATAATGTCATTAATTGCCCTAAGGTCATGGACCATCCTCTATTTACTCGTCCATTTTTTTCAACGCGTAAAATGGGTGTGTTCCATTCAGATACCAAGGGTTCCAGCACACTGGCTTACAGCAGCCATTCTCATTTGTCTTTTATCCCTTCTTCAGCTTTTTGTCTATGAGGGTATTGTTTGACCTAGATTGGGCACACGCTTTTTTAACTCAAAGGTGACTGGTTTACAGTCACTTACTCCCACGTCAGTGCGGGACCAAGCCCACAGACTAGTTGGAACGCTATCTAATAAGGCCGCTGCTAACGGGTGGTCAGTTTTCTCTCTGCCATGGTGTCTTGCAATCAGGGCGTATTCTAAAACGCCCAAATCCACCCCAGATGCTTCAAAACAATACGTTTTGGTGTAGATTAAGTAGCATAATTCAGATACCATGGTGGTCACCCAATTTGTGAATTTCAGAGAACGCTTGACCACTCCCCCTAGCTCCTTTGCCTCATGATCAGGATGGAGGGCATGTGAACTGTGGGGTGATGCTTCATCATATACCAATCAGATTGTTCTAGTAATCAGTTGACAGGCGCTGCTACGCCTTTGGATGCAACATAAATATTATGTGTATTAATTGTTAAGGAATTTCTAAGAGGACCCAAGGATGCAGACAAGGAGATGCCGTTAACTAGTTTATTTAACAAAACAGGGAATAAATAATAATAAAGTAATAATAAGGTGAGGGGTGGTGTTGGTCTGCTCCTCGGGTCGCGCCCCGACCAGATACCAGCGTGTGTCGGGAGGGGGAGCTATCAGGCGAAGGAGTGCTGACCTAAAAAGAACAAAAAGGAATTAATGAAAAAATAAGGACACTGGCAAACCTAAAGAGAATAGCCCACCTTAGGCCGAGATGGAGAGCTCCCACAGCACCCTAATCCAACTAAACAAAACAAAGAAAACAAGGAAAACACAAAACACTAATAATAATAATAAACACAATGTAAAATAGAACCAAAAAGTCCCCGAAGTGGTGGATGGCGAAAGAGGGCTCGAACCCCGTACTCTACGCTCAAAGTCCTGTGCGGTACCGCTGTCCCAACTGGTCCGATGCTAGGCTGAAGTCAGATGTGAAGAGAACCTTCCAATGGCTGCACAGAGGAATACGGTTAAAGCACAGATGGAGCAAACAGTTTATCCACCGGGGGGGTGTGTTGCATATGTCCGTTAAAGTTAAAAAAAAAAAAGTAAGAAGGATTCCAAAACTAAAGGCTTTGTAGAGTCCAGCACGAAAAAACAAACTCCAGCGTGTCGGGTCCGGGACGCGAACTCCGGTCTGAACAGTTCCTCACGAGCGCGTTCCCACTACACCAACCCGCTGCCTTAGCAAAAAATGCTGAACTAAGAATAAGTGCCTTCAAGCACAAGTACGCCGCCTGGCAGACAAAAGGGGCAAGGCGGACATTACCACTACACAATACTGGTTACAAATCGCGGAGGGACAATAAGCCACAACCGCGAAATTTTAATATCAAAAATAGGGTATGCCCTGAAAGATCTCTACCAGGCCTAAGGCAGTAACGAATCCGAACTGGGAACTCTAAGGGGCGATCACCCATGAGAATCATACAAGCACAAAACTAACCTATCGTTGGCCGGAGGCGGATATGACGGCATCAAAGGGGAACAACGGTCCAGCAATGACAAGTGACAAGGTAAGCCCCTAAATAGGCACTCTACACCTGAAGCCACTCGTCGTAATCAGAGAGGCTGCCTATAAATTTCGGCAGCCTCTTAGGTTCTGTAAGACCTGCGACCGCGTGAGTTCCGCTGAACATACACTTACTCTCACACACACAAGCACAGACACACAGACTATATGGAACAATTTAGAACAGTCGATTTTACCATGCATCCATGTGTATCCATGTATACAGTGTGTGATGGATGCTGTATATGCAGTAAAATCGATGGTCAAAATCCACACACGTGCAAAACCAGTTATGAGTGTAGAAATGCACTTGCATGCAGCTAATCAAGCGGTTGAATGCACATTTGCAAAAGCGGGGGACCGGGGTAAACGCTCACAAGAGTTCTCCACGCGCGCCTTTTAAACTCGGTGTGGGCGACCTGGTGCCCGCAGGCACCATGTTGGTGAGACCTGGTTTAGAGATTAGCAGAGTTTGAGTTTCCCCAAAAAAGCCCACCACACAGATGGTGTGATTAGACAGTTCCACTTGGTCCGGCTGTACATTTAAAGTAGAGTAGGTGGCTTCATTGTCCACTAGAAATGTCAGTGTTTGATTGTTGACCTTAATGGAGAGTGTTGGGTCTGCTGTCGTCCTGCTCCTGTAGCTTCTCTGTGGAGTGTGTCACTGCTGATTGTAGGGGTCTTCCCATGTCCCCTGATGATATTGTCCTCCAGAGGCCATTCCCGCGTTGGGTGGAATCATTGGAGGCGGGTATCCGCGTCCTTTCCCTCTTTGGGGTAGTGGTGGCAGGTTGGGGCAGTCCCTTATCCAGTTTCCTGGTTGTTGACAGTAATGACAGTTTCATACCTCCTCTCAGTTCGTCCCTTCCTCCTCTTCCTCTGTTCCACCCTCCAGTCCTTCATGTGCCTCCTCCATATCCGCCCTGTCCTCGCCAACCGCCAGCAGACCTGTGATCGTAATCAATACAGGGCATATAACTAGGAGAAATCGGCTCAGCAGCGACCATTACCTTCATCTTCTCTTTTTCAGAAGGACTTTTCTTCTTTTCATTTGCCTTCTGCCTCACTTCATTCAGCTGAAGTTTGAGAGGTTGTGTCAGTAGCTCCTCATGCTCCTTTTTCTCCTTCCTTCCTTTATCCTGAGCCCTGGTAAAGTGATGCAACAAATGCATTTCTCATTTAGCATGATTACAGCCTGTTAACTCTGTGTTTTCTTTTATTTCTGTACATTCTGTGTCTGGAACTTCCTTCATCACTGCTTCCTGAAACAGTTCTTTTAAAGGCCCATCATTACCTGGATGACTCCCAGTGTTCCTGATTCATACCTCCACTGCCTTCTCCATATATTCTTTTAAGTGCTGCTCAGATAATCAAATCTTTAAATCTTTTAATGCATTTCCTATAATTATTACTGCTTTGCTTCCTTTTTACTCGCAACCAAGAATCTATGCCAAACTTTGATACTTATTAATTCCATCCATCCATCCATTTATCCATCCATCCATCCATCCATCCATCCATCCATCCATCCATTATCTTCTGCTTAATCCTAACTAGGGTAGCGGTGGGATTCCCCATGCCCATCATGGAGAGAACGTCTCCGGCGCTGGGCAGACAAATCCAGGACAGGGCGCCAATCCATTGCTGGACACACACACATACACACACACACACAAACAAACACACACACACACACACACACACACGCACACACACGCACACACACGCACACACA
>JAOVVE010276500.1:947-13458 GCA_028565655.1 Hoplisoma axelrodi | reverse complement strand
CACGGAGCGACACATGCGACAGAGTAAAAACAATACAGCACAACCACTAAATGGAAGGAGTGACTTATATAGTGTGGGAGTGATTCGGGAAAATGAGGTGCAGGTGATAGTACTCAAGTGAGGGTGTGCGTGGTGCAGACTCAATTGTGACACTAAATGAGGTGCAGGGGATAGTATTTAGGTGAGGGTGTGCGTGGTGCTGACTCAGATGTGAACTAAATGAGGTGCAGGTGATTAGTACTCAGGTGAGGGTGCGCATGGCGCAGACTCAGATGTGACAATAAGGCACTGGCTTAAACAAAACAAAAATAAATACATTAATAAAGAAACAAGGTTTTTTATTTCATTTGTCTCTGGCATCAAACTTAGCTGCATTCAAGTAAATTAGGTAGGTACCTGAAACTAAGGAAGTATTCACAAAAATAAAGTTTGGTCTCACTGACTCAAATATAACAAAAGTGCATTTTGTGCACCGAAATAACGGACATTTGTTAATTTTTATGGTCGAAATTAGAGATATAGATTATAGTTTGTATAAATTATTGGGCGATGTGGACCTGGAATAATTTCACGGTATTGTAGCGTAATATCACGATAACGATATATTTGACGATATAACAAAAAAACTGGAAATATTTTCAAGAAAACTTTATAGCAAAAATGGTTGGGCAACGCGGGCGGTAACATGTATCCCAAATTAGGAACAGTTCCCAAGTTACTAAGTAAAGGTAGTTTTTAACACTTATAGGTGTGTTTTTGTGTCGTTATAATAAGAACACTGTTTTGACAAAATACATTCGGAGACTTGTTTTGGTAGCATAATGAACTTATATATTGGAAACTTAAAAGAAAAATTTATAGGACACTCTATTATTACATATTTTAGGCGGGATTTTAAAGTACTACTTTGTTGGACTCACCGGTGTGTCCGTGGGATTTAAGGGGTTAGAAAAACTGACAGGCGGAATTAGGCTGGCAATGGGAGATTTCTGGGGCCTCCTAAATCGTTCAACCACGTCTCTCGAGGCACAGGATATTGAGAGATGGGCATGTGTGTCAAAAGTCGCTAACGAACAACCATTCTAAATTATAACTAAATTACAACTAAATCATCAACAATTATTAATTAACAAAGAAATCGCAACCTGGACCAATAGCACGGGGGTACATCCGTTGAGGGGGGAACAGGCCATGTGGTTTAGGAACTTGGTTTTTAAGGGCCTTCCTGAGCACATAAAAGACAGAGAGGACATGGAACATGCCCCTTTGATAAAATTTATATTATTCCTAATGAGCAAACAGAAGGATAAACTCAATACGGATGATTTAAACACATCAAAAATGGAGAAAGAACTTTTAAAGACCCAACTAGCCGAGGACCGATGACAATTTTATGATGGAAAAAAGGAAGCAAGACACACGACATCATGCCATTAACCCAAAACACTGACCAATCTGTAGCCGGCCCGGTAGCCGACCTCCAAACATCCCCTCAGACACAGACATAATGATTCCATACCAGCAGCCACCTCAGCCACCCCAACAGTATTAGCAGCCACGGCAATCAATCATGGGGCTACCCTGAATATAATCAGTAGGGACCACAGGGTGGGTGGGGAGAGGAAGGGGCAGAGGTTGTAGGGGTCGGGGAAACCCAGGTAGCTTGTGGTGTGGAGCAATAGACCATTGGGCTGCGGATTGCACCCAGATCATGTCACAACAGCAGCAAGGTCCCGTCTTCCACCCTGCGCCGAACCCGAAGAATTTCCCCACATTCACCACGGAACTTATGTGGCAGGGACTTGTTGACTAAAATGGGGGCATCAAGCTTGTGCTCACCAGAGGGACTAATTATCACCTGGCCGAAGGGACATACGGTGATCTGCAACGGACATTATCAAAACTGAATGTAATTGCTGACTCCTGGCTCAAATGACTGTGTGGACATTTTTTTGGGTGTCAAGTTGGATAACGAACCCGAGCAAGAAACACTCTACCGAAAATGGCGACCATGGATCCAGGCTATCACTCCTTTTGTCCTGCCCCGGACCCTCTACACCTGATCCCGTTTTATGACACGGGGGGAGACCAGGTTTATTATGACGCTTTTATGGCAGAACTGGATAAATTGTGGGTGATTGAGGGGGGTGGCATATATGTGGGCCCGTAGGGGGTGGCTGCAGCAGTTGCTCTAACAGCGTCAAAATTAAAATGGTATAGGATGAGCGACAGCGCGAATCCTCACGTCTCACTAGCCTTACACCCCAAACACGAAGCGAAAGAATTGGGGGGGAATGACACGACTGGGTTAAAACCGACCTGAGGGATGTGACGTTGTCCAAACACACAATTGGGTTGGGAGGTGCTCTATTTCAGAAATTTAGGAGGCCAAATTAAAGTTTTTAAAGATAACATATTAGATTTATAATCTTACACTGTGTGTGCGCGTGTATGTGTTTGGTGTGTGTGTTTTGAGAAGGCGCTGCAGACTTTGGATTGCAGCCTTGAGCGTGTGTGTGTGTGTGTTTTGAGAGGGTAAATAGACAGCCAAAGTAGAGCAAGCGGACGAGCAAGATGACCAAAAACAAGAGCAAGATAAATGTATGATTAAATAATAAATAGGAGTATAAAATAATAGATGAATAAAATGTGTACTTGAGTACATGTAAATAGAACAGAATCTTCGGAAAAAAATAGAGAATTCTTAAAATAAGCAAAAGGAATGGACTTCAAAATCCTTACCAAAAACAGGAAAAATACACCACCTTAATCTTAAAAACACGCTATATCCAGTTAAACCAACTGAGTTTACAAAAGCTAAGCTGAAACATAGGCCTTACTGCGAGGTATGTGTATATATCAGATAGATTTAAACATAGAAGCGATAAAAAAAGCTAAGAAACAAATGAAAAAAACAATTTTACAACATACATTTATTTTTTGATCCACAAATTTAAAACTGCATGAGACAGCTGATAATTAAAACAATAAGAGACCTGGTAAACCCAGCCTCCCAATGTATACAAGTTAAAGGCCCTGAGTATTTATATGTCTTGATGAGTTTTAAGAAAAAGTGTGAAATAATGTGTAGATTATCTTATTATTATGAAAAAGGTGTTAAAGTTATGAGCAAAATTTTAGTATATACTGACGTATACTGCTCGAAAAAATAAAGGGAACACTTGGAGTTACATTGTGTTGTTTACGTGTTCCCTTTATTTTTTTGTGCAGTTTATATTATTACATTGATGGATTAATCACAGTTAGCTGAATATAGGTTGGTAATAAGATTGATAATGTAAGCAAATCGCGGCATCGCTTGCACACAATGAGGGAGGGGGCACGAGCGGTCTGGATCTCAGGGTCAGGCCCCTCCCTGACGGAGAAACAAAAAAATATTTGTATGTTCAGCTACTGTAAACAGTATGAGTCTAAGATTGAAAATAACTGTGGCACTTCGATTAAGTTAGCTGTTTTAAACGTAAGATCTCTTACAAACAAATCACTTTTAATTAAGGATTTTATTACAGAGCATAAGCTTGTTTTGATAAAGCCAGCACCTCCGAATTTTTGTTTTTTGTCTCGTGCCAGTCAATTGGTAACACATGACTTCAGGCAGAATAATCCCGAGGCCGGAGCACGACGAGGGTAGTCAAACCCCTTGCTCCCAGCGCAGACCATCAATTTAGAAGACATCTCACCTTTACACATAAACATGTAGGGTGATAATAAACTATAATAAATTAGGGGAAACACGGAGGGAAATAAAAACGATAATAGACGGGAAAGACATCAATCCAATAGATTCAGAAACCTGGTAGCGACGGTATAAGCTAACCTTGGGCATAGTCACGTTTGTGCATTTCATCGTGGTAGTAGCAAACCTCATAAATGCAGAATTGGATGTACAGAAACAAGGTAAAAACATCACTGTAATATGTGGAAACGCGGCTAAACCAAGACCCAAAAGAGAACTAGCTCACACTGACCGTTGTCAGGGGAATATGGCATGCGCAGTGTCCCTGACAGCGGCTCAGGAGGTAAGCTACAATCAACAGTGTATGGTGTGTCACGCATTTCATGTTCCATGGCTCCCAAAGCCCGTGGACGGAGCATTACTAACAGCACTACAGGGAAACGAATCATAAATATGGAAATGGCTAATATGGTAAATCTAAGTCTGCAATACATCAAATTGGCAAAAATCCCTAGCTGGTTAGCAAATGACACGGAGAGGGACAATAGAATTGATTTTCATTTTACTATACGATATCGACCAGGAAAAGAAAATGTTGATGCTGATTCTGTCCCGGATGCCCACAGACATGGAGACAGTCATGAGTGATTTTACTGAAGAACTGCCATCAGAGTCCGTAAGTGCAACTGTACAAGCTGTTAAGGCACAACAAAGTTCTGAGATACCCTGGGCTATGGCAGTCCCCACCCAGTGTGCTGATGAAGAAATTTTATGTACATCCACCATAATACCATTGTCTCAGACAGAACTCCAGCAAGCACAAGCAGGGGACACTGTCATAGGGTCAGCCCTCAAGTATGTTCATATGGGAACAAAACCTTCCTCTCACCAGCTACATGAGGTAAACTCAGCCACTAGATGCCTTCTACGAGAGTGGGACAAGCCTGTATTAGATGATAAGGGTCTCCTTCACCGACAGACAGGACAGCGAACACAACTTGTATTACCCGAAAAATTCAAATCTGTTGTACTTTAAATGCTGCATAGTGACATGAGGCATCAAGGAGTTGATCGCACAACAAGTTTAGTGAGAGACAGATTTTTTTGGCCTTACATGCAAAAAGATATCGAGCATCATGTTTTAAGAACATGTTCATGTCTCAAACAGAAAAAACCCAGTAAGGAAACAAGAGCACCACTCAAATGCATAGTCACAACACAGCCATTTGAGCTCGTCTCTATTGACTTTCTCCATCTGGAAAAATGTAAGGGCGGGTATGAATACATTCTTGTTATCATAGACCACTTCACTCGTTTTGCCCAAGTTTATCCCACAACATCTAAGTCTGGAAAAACGGTAGCTGATCGCCTCTTTAATGACTATTTCCTGAGGTTTGGGTTTCCATCCCGAATACACCATGACCAAGGTGGTGAATTTGAAAACCATCTTTTCTCCCAGTTGAGAAAGTACAGCGGTATGGCGGAATCCAGAACAACACCTTATCGGCCCCAAGGAAATGGACAGGTTGAAAGATTTAACCGTACGTTGTTGCAGATGTTAAGGACTTTGACAGAGTCACAAAAGTCCAACTGGAAAGAATCACTCAACAAGTTGGTTTATGCTTACAACTGTACCAGATCCGAGACAACTGGATTTTCCCCTTTCTTCTTGCTGTTTGGTAGACCGCCTAGACTTCCAGTTGATGCACTGTTCGGACTGGACACTCACAAAGGTACGGCTAGCCAAAGTCAGTACCTCGAGCAGTGGAAACAAAGCATGCAGGAAGCATATCAGATTGTGAAACAACAGACACAGAAAAGTATGGAAAGGAACAAAAAGAACTATGACACAAAGGTGAGATGCACAGATTTACAGCCTGGAAATCGAGTGCTAGTGAAGAACCTGACCCCACGAGGAGGTCCGGGTAAGCTCAGAAATTACTGGGAAGAAGGTGTTCATGTTGTCATTCGCAGAATGGGAAAGGATGTACCCATTTACGAAATAAAACCTGAACAAGGTAGGGGGAGATCGAGAGTACTTCATCGCAATCTTCTTATGCCATGTGAACATTTGCCATTAGAACCTGAGCCAAACACAACTTCTAAACGAAAAGAAAAGGCTAACCAAAAGAAAAGGAAAGGAACAGTGGCGATTGCAAATCCAATGGAGGAAGATGACAGTGACGACGAGTACTGCCCATACCCCTGTCCTGGACCTCCACCACTTATCAGATTGGAGAGTGACACTCACGGTGTCCAGCCTGAAACACCTGCTTCCAGTCACTCTGCTAAAGAGCAGTCACCGTTAGAATTGGTAGCTTCTCAACCAAACGTGGTGCCTGACAAACCACACCAACTGGACTTCTCTGTCTGCGAACCTACTTTAGAACCTGCCTCTTCTTTGACTGTTGAGCCACACATGCCAGACCATGTACCTGATACAACCATTGAAGTGCCACCAAGTCACAAAACAGAACTTTCTGTCTGTGAACCAACCCTTGTAATTAGGGGCCCAGAGACTGAGATCTCCCAACATCTAGGAGACTACCAATTGCCTAGGAGAGAAAGAAAACCACCACGACGTTTCACCTACGACATACCTGGAACTCCTACTTGTCAGCTTGTGAGAGTTGTAAACTGTTCTCCTTGCCAATACATTCCTGCGAGTTATGATGATACACAGATGGTCACTCCTTGGATGTATATGTCTCAGTACATTTGCCCACAGTTAACAGTTAACTAAAATGGACTGTTTAGTGAGTAAACTAATGGGCATAGAGAAGGCCAGTAAACTGAGATTATCTAATCTGTATGGACTGTGGTACCAATAGGACATTTTTCTCCGAAGAGAGAAAAAGTAAACTACAAACTGTTAGTGGCATTGACTAAACTAATTTACTAAAACATTCATAGACTGATGAATAAGGACTTTTTGCTCTAGTGCATTGGACAAAAAGTTCTTTTGGAAGTCACAGACGTTTTTTTTGTCTGATTTTTTTTTTTGTTGCAAGCATGGACTTAAGCTGTTGACATTTTTGGACTCTGGACTATTTTCTATTGCTGACCTGCTGCTGGAATCATTTTTAGGTTTAACATGGACTTTGGTGTTAAACTGGACTGCTTAATGCTTTAGAGAATTGCCCGTGTAAAAAAAAAAAAAAACAAAAAAAAAACGTGTATTTGTTAACGTGTTGAGGTTTCCTGAAGATGTCGGGACGACATCTTATTTAGAAGGGGAGTGTGTAAAGAGTTGAAAGTATGTAAAGATTACTAAAAATATAAAAAAAACTAATGTGTAACTAATTGCAATATAAAAAGAGTAAAAGGTGACGCAGTCAAATGCTCTTTATGTTGGCTAGTCTCCATTGGTTGGTTTGTTTTTTTGTATATTGTGACAATACTTATAAAAAAAAAGGAAAGGTTATCAGTTTTCTGTTGATAATGACTGAGTGCACAAATGTGACATAATTGATTGCTTTGGCCTGTTTTAGTCTAGGGGTGGCGCTCTCGCTGTGTCTCTCCTCATTCACCATAAATTCACAGAGGAGACAACACTGCTGAGTCTGTCTTTCATTATTACCCTTTTATAACAGGGCTAGTACAAATTTTGGAGGCACCGCTGGGATGTGTGTGAGGAGGACCAACTCCACGTCAGGTCACGGTCTTCTTTGCTGCACGCGTCCTATTTAAACATCCAGCCAGCAGCGAGGTGAGGTAGCTGATTGAGGTGGAGGTGAAGTGGACAGCTGAAGGGGCATTCATGCACTTGGGGCACAGGGTGTGCTAGAAGCTGCAGGATCCGGTCAGTAAAAACGTCACCATCCAGCCACAACAATACTGTTCACTCTTACTGTTGCGATGGAAGCACTAAAAGACATTCAGGAAGAAATAGCTGAAATACTGTGCATACTGTCCAAAGAGAAACTTGTAGTACTCAGTGATTTTCTTGGTATCACGAGTGAAGACATTGTAAGCAATACACGTTTGTCACTTATCTCGCTGGTGAGCAACCACCTAGTGAGGGAGGAGCTAGGTGATTTAGAAGACGGTGGCATGGCTGAACTTTTAAGTATCAAAGATAAATTAAGTGAGTTAGTGGCTGCTCCTCTTATAAACATGGCCGAAAGTGAATCACTAAGTAGTGAAAAAGAAAAACTTGAACGAGAAATCAGCACATTACAGCAATCGTTACAACAAAAACAGGGTGAAATTGCTGCACTTTCCAATTCCACCAGCAATCCACCAGCAGTGGTGAATACAACACTGGCACCGTTGGAAGTTGATCCCGCCAATACTCATCACACCCAACGGGGACAAATAATTCAGCCTGTGTGGCACAGAGATTTTAAAATAGCTGGTCAAGTTGGAGAACCAGGTCAAAAAGATCGATTGTCATTCTCCAGCCTTGCTCGACAAATAGAGACAGGACTAAACAAGGGATATTCGGAACAAGAGATAATTGATGCAGTAACTCGAGCAATTACACCAGGGCTACAGCTGCGCAGCTACCTGGAAGGTAAAACCGATTTAACTTTGCCCACTCTTAGAAGAATTCTTAGGTCTCACTTTCAGGAAAAAGGGGCAACAGAATTGTATAAACAACTCACTACTGAAGTTCAGCGTGCTAAAGAGTCACCACAAAACTTTCTAATACGGGCACTAGACTTAAGGCAGAAAATCCTATTTGCCTCTCAAGAAGCTGAGTCTGGACTTAAATATGACCCGGCGTTGGTACAAAGTATGTTCCTTCATGCTGTCCTCACTGGTTTGCAGAGTGACCGAATTCAACAAGACCTTCAACCATACCTCTCAAACCCGGAAATTACAGATGAAGTGCTTCTTGAAAAATTAAACATAGCATGTGCAAACGAAGCTGAAAAACAAAATAAGCGTAAAGCATGTGGGTCTGATCGGACTGCTACTGTCAAGTGTGCACAAGTAGAAGAACATTTTTCTGAACTGAACTCCAAAGATAAGCAAGCAAAACAAGACATTTTGTCACAGTTAAAAAGTCTGAGTGAGAGTGTTGCACAAATTCAAGAGAAAATACAGCAACCTGTGTCTGTACCCCAACAATGTTTTGCAGTTTCCAGCCAGAAACCTGAAGAAGTCACATTAAACCAGCCCCCCAAGGGTCCTGCCCAGAGGCACCAGCAGTCACCAAAATCTGATGTTCTAGGGTATGACCAATCTTACAGTATACACTTAACCAACAATAATCAGCAGCAAGGGCCACGCATGGGACAAAACCGGCAGTTATGGAAACAAAATCAGTTTACAGATGACTATATACCTCCACACCCAGTATTTCAGCTACAGCAGAACCCCATTCCACCCCAGTATCCTGTGCAGTTTCAACAGCGTCCCGTATTACAACCCAAACCACAACATTTTTCAGTACTACAACAACAGTCTCCAGTTTTTCCAACACCATATGTAGCACCACACCAATATGATGTCCAGCTTTCACACTATTCAGGTCAGAATCAATTTCCAATTATGCCTCGACAGCACCGCCCTGCACGGGCCCGACAGTGCTTCCAGTGCCAGCAAAGTGGCTCAGAGGAACCATGCTCCCACTGTTATTACTGTGGGAGTAGTGAGCATTTTTTAGCCGGTTGTAGAGCCAGGGGAACCAGGCCACGGAGAGAGGCACCTTTAAACGGAAACCGGTTGCTTCCACGGGACCGGGAGTAACCGATGTGGTAGCGTCCCATCGTTGTGCTAATTGTGGTATGGAACAAATAAATACTAGGTGCTCCAAATGCAAAACTGTTTACTATTGTTCAAAAAAGTGTCAAATAGATCATTGGGGTGGGCATCGCAAACAGTGTAAAGAAACATCAATCGCCCAACTGTGTCCACCTAAAAAGATCCAAGTAGCACAATTTTGTGTGAATCAACATTCCTCTGTAACGTCATTGGTGGGCAGACAGTGTCTTGTGGAATGTTATTTACAAGGGTGCAAAACCGAAGCTTTATGGGACACTGGCTCTCAAGTGTGCATCATCGATGAGTACTGGAAAAGTAGACACATACCCGAAGTAGCTTTAAGGGATGTGAGTGAGGCAATCAAAGCACCTGACTCATTGAAGTTAGTGACAGCTAATGGGTCAGCACTGCCATATATAGGATGGCTTGAGATCACTTTCAAATTAGCTTCACATGGTGCTAGTGCAACTGAACTCATTATCCCTGTTCTTGTAATGCAAGGTTACAGTTTATCCCACCCCATCATTGGGTTTAATGTTATTGAACACATTATCAAGCAGAACAACTACAAAACGACTACAGGAACAAGAAGGGACAAAGAACAATTGCATAACACTGTGAGAACAGCATTTCCCAGCCTCAAGCAGAGCAAAGTACAGACCTTTATTAATTTGATTACTAATGAAGACTGCAGTGTGTACCGTGCAAGGACAACGAAAGAAAAAGTCATTGTACCCAGAAAGTCAATTCTGCAGGTTCAGTGTTATGCCCAGATACCATCAGTGAAGGAGGATATTACCCTACTTTTTGAGCCTGATGTTAATCCGCAGTGGCCTGATGGCCTTGAATTGACCGAAACATTACTAAAGCTTCCGAGGGGCAGCCGCCCATACATTACTGTTGATGTGCAGAATGGAACTGAACATGACATTATAATAGCAGGTAAAACCATCCTTGGGACCGTGCAATTGGTCAAATCTGTGTTTCCTATTACTACACAGGAAAACTCTGCCACAATCTCCTCCATTCAGTCCCCGGCTGAGGGGGTTGGCGAAGAATGTACCGATGATCCATGGGATCCCCCAGTTGATATAAGCCACTTGGACTCACATCAACAAAGTATTGTAAACAAGATGCTTCGGGAAGAATGTAACTCTTTTGCTAAGTTTGACAATGACATTGGCTGCATTAGGAACTTACAGCTAGACATAATACTAAAAGATCAAGAACCTGTTGCCCGATCATATGTGTCTGTTCCAAAGCCACTGTACCAGGAAATGAAAGACTACCTTCATGACTTGATAGCACAGGGTTGGGTAGAAAAGTCCTCTTCCTCTTACGCATCACCTATCGTGTGTGTACGAAAAAAAGATGGCACGTTAAGACTCTGCATCGACTATCGGGAGCTTAACCGAAAAACACTACCAGACAGGCAACCTATCCCAAGAGTGCAAGATATTATGGACAGCCTGGGAGGTAATGCTTGGTTCTCTTTATTGGATCAAGGAAAAGCTTATCACCAAGGATTCATGTCAAAGGACAGTAGACCACTAACCGCTTTCGTAACTCCCTGGGGATTGTATGAATGGGTGAGAATTCCCTTCGGGCTTATGAATGCACCTGCTGCGTTTCAACGTTGCATGGAGACCTGTCTTGAAGGGCTGAGGGACAAGATATGTGTGCCTTACCTTGATGACATCTTGGTGTTTACAAAAACATTTGAGGACCATGTAGAAGCTGTCCGAAAAGTTCTTCAGCGTCTTCGCAGCAATGGGGTGAAGCTTAAACCTCAAAAATGCGAACTGTTTAAAGGTGAGGTGCGTTATCTTGGAAGAATTATATCAGCAGAAGGGAGTCACATGGACCCAGCTGACACAGTGGCTGTTACTGCTTTGAGAGAAAAGAAACCCAGTACAGTTGGTGAACTAAGAAAAATATTGGGTCTTCTCAGCTACTACCGCCAGTATATCAAAGACTTTTCACGTATTGTAAACCCACTGTATGACTTGTTAAAATTGGCACCAGACAGCAAGGCAAAACAAAAACGTTGGTGCAACAGAAAAAACGATTTAAAAAACCATGGAGTGCCCTCTCAGCAGCCAATAACTTGGACCAATGAACATCAACAAATTTTGGAGGACTTAATCAACTGCCTGGTTCAACCACCAATTTTAGCATTCCCTGATTTTTCCCAGCCATTTGTTCTTCACACTGATGCATCTAACCAGGGTTTAGGTGCAGTACTTTACCAACGGCAAAATGGCAAGCTAAGAGTGATTGCTTATGGGTCAAGGACATTAACTGCCTCTGAGAAAAACTATCACTTACACAGTGGAAAGTTAGAGTTTCTCGCGCTTAAGTGGGCAGTTACAGAGAAGTTTAGGGACTACCTCTATTATGCTCCCACCTTTACGGTATTCAGTGACAATAATCCGCTGACTTATGTTCTGTCATCAGCAAAACTCAACGCTACAGGCTGCCGGTGGGTTGCGGAATTAGCTGATTTTCATTTTACGATCCGCTACCGACCAGGAAAAGAAAATGTTGATGCTGATTCTCTGTCCCGGATGCCCACAGACATGGAGACAATCATGAGTGATTTTACTGAAGAACTGCCATCAGAGTCCGTAAGCGCAACTGTACAAGCTGTTGAGGTACAACAAAGTTCTGAGATACCCTGGGCTATGGCAGTCCCCACCCAGTGTTCTGATGAAGAAAGCTTATGTACATCCGCCATAATGCCATTGTCTCAGACAGAACTCCAGCAAGCACAAGCAGGGGACCCTGGCATAGGGTCAGTCCTCAAGTATGTTCATTTGGGAACAAAACCCTTCTCTCATCAGCTACATGGGGCAAACTCAGCCACTAGATGCCTTCTACGAGAATGGGACAAGCTTGTGTTAGATGATAAGGGTCTCCTTTACCGGCGGACAGGACAGCGAACACAACTTGTATTACCCGGAAAATTAAAACCTGTTGTACTTCAGATGCTGCATAACGACATGGGGCATCAAGGAGTTGATCACACAACAAGTTTAGTGAGAGACAGATTTTTTTGGCCTTACATGCAAAAAGATATCGAGCATCATGTTTTAAGAACAT
>JAOVVE010265703.1:0-10127 GCA_028565655.1 Hoplisoma axelrodi | reverse complement strand
AAATGAACTTTAAACCAAACCGAACCTCTGCGCCTGACCTTCGTTCATTTACATTTCATTGCCGTCGAGGCTGCAGGTTCGGACCACTGCAAACGAGGAGGCAGATGCAGCTTATGCAGAATTAGAACTCACAGGGTCCTGGAGTGCTCTCGACGACTCGGCTCACTTGTCAACACCCTAAAAGTGTGTTGGACATTGAGATAGCACTGTGACATTGGGAGGTACTCACAGGACGCAGAGAGCGTAGGCTCCCTGTATAGACTCGCTGTCTCTAAGAAGGAAGCTTCCATCCTTGGCTGATTTGGAGAGCAGGTCCTCTGCCATAGAGCGAGTGATATTGCCATGGTACCAAGGCTGAAGGGACGACATCCTGCTTCTTCGGCGCGCCCTCCCTCTCCAGGTTTGCTCTGTTGTTCAGCAGAAGTCTAGGCCGGAGTCAGGGTTCCTCAGAGACCTGCTTCATGGCGTCTTTTGCGTCGGACGGACACTCTCGGTCTTGCACATACAGAGTCGAACTCTGCTGTTCTTGTGTTCTCTCTTCCTGTTAAAGAGGCGAAAGCTGTAAAAAGGAAGCTACCACGAACGCGAGGGTGAACTTCCTCGTTGAGTGTGCATGAGCGAGAGAGAGAAAGGCCAGCGAGCAGACGGCTTCACACAGCCACAACACAGCAGAAGTGAAACATCTAAAGCTGTGCACAGGTATCAGGACTGCAATGAAGTTTACACATTTACTGCTGACGTGGAAGAAATATGCCATTTTCCATGATGTCATTGATGCATTGCATAGCAGCTCCACTAGATTACAGTTCAACGATTGGTTGTGACTGAGGCATTTCGAGAAAAATAAGTTATGTTTTTAACATTTTGCTGGTTTTACAATGACACATGATCACAGTGCTGAACATCCATCTTCCACTTACTAGGGTAGCGAGGGGTTCCTCATGCCCATCTAGGGGAGAAGGTTCCGAATGCTGGGCAGATACACCCAGGACAGGGTACACACTCACTCACACAGACTATATGTGGCAATTTAGAGCAGCCAAGTCACCTTGAATCCATGTCTTTAGACTGTGGAAGGAAACCAGAGAGCCCTAAGAAACCAACGTGAGCATGGGAAGAACTTGGAAACTCCTTTCAGATCCGGAAGTGAACGTGTTAACCACGGAATCCTCTGTCATTGTTGTCAAGGAATATAACTGTGACAATTAGGATACAAACAACTGAAGAAACACTGCTTCACAACACTTAAAACACCACAACACTCAACATGCACCACAACATTCGAAACACATCACAACACTCAATACGCATCACACCACTGAAAAAGGCAGTAAAACATTAAAAACACATTACAACACTCAAAAGGCAACACAACACTCAATTGAAAACACAACACTCAAAACACGACAACACTCAATATGCAACACAACACGCAAAACACATCACAACACCCAAAATGCATTACAACACCCAAAATGCATCACAAGACTTAAAATACAACACAACACTCAAAACGCATCACAACACTTAAAATGCAACACAACACTCAAAACACATCACAACACTGAAAAGGCAGCAAAACATTAAAAACAAAACACAACACTCAAAATGCAACACAACACTCAAAACACATCACAACACTGAAACGCCTCACAACACTCAAAATGCAGCACAACCCTTAAAACACATTACAACAGTCAGAATGCAACACAACACTCAAAACACATCACAACACTCAAAATGTGTTACAACACTCAAAAGATTTAAAATGCAACACAACACTAAAAATGCGTCACAACACTCAAAATGCACCACAACATTAAAAACACATAACAAATTTCAAAACACATCATAACAAGGCCAAAAATGTCAAACGCACATTTGGACTCTATGAACCCCAATCATTAAACTTAGAAGTTAAATACATTTTCTACACATTCTAGACAATTGCTTCCAACACTTTGGGAAAGGTGTATGTGTTTCTAAATAATTTCCCCCAGTGTATGAAGCAAAGTCTATAAAGTCATGGTTCTGACCGTAACCCCATCCAACACCTTTAGATTGAACTAGAACATAAACTAGAAACTAGATGAACCAGATTCTTTAGTTCAACTTTAGCTTCTCTCCTTAGGAATGCTCTGCTGGATGAATAAGCAAAAAAATGCAAAAGCCCTATTTGAAGAGGAACGCTGTAATAGTTAGGAGAGGGGGGATATGATTAATATTTGGAAAACATTTTTATCATGAAACCAGAAGAATATAAACATCAGAGGAAAAAGATCTCAATCATGAACAAAGAATGATCTGCATCCTGTCCATATGAACAGTGACTGTGCGGAGAGGGTCTGTAACGTCAGGTTCCTGGGGGTGTATGAGGAGGAGGATTTCTTGTAAAAGATAAACACCACGGCGTTCGTGAAGAAATAACAGAAGCGCCTTAACTTCCTGAGGATCCTGAGAAAGAAAGCAGCTGGCGGAGAAACTGCTGCTGTCCATTTACCATTGTTCCTCTGAGACTGTCCTGAGCTCCTGCGTTTCCACAAGGCGGCCAGCGGTTCCCCAGCAAATAAAAAAGCACACCAGAGGGCCACTTACACAATGTGGGGAATCACAGCTGCTCCCTGCCTCCTCAAGTGGTAATTTACAGCTTTGCTGTTTTGGGAGATCTTTAGCATTGTGGCTAAACCATCCCACCCAGGACATGATCTGTTGCCCCGGGAAACAGTATAAAGCCCCCAAAGCAAGCAATTAGGGGTGTAAATTACCAGCTTTACCACGATACAATATTATATCGATTTGTTTGGCTGATGATACGATATTTCTCAAGATCATCAAATCTGTCACAATGCGATATTTATTCTGTTCGATTCACAAGTCTGCAATAGGTATATTGTGATATCAAATGCCCATCTCATTTACATATAAATGTATAAAAAAAATTCAATATGATTTGACCATTTTATTTCTGTTATTACAGGCACCAGGCATTTAAATAAAAACATTTTCTTAATTAATGAAAAAATAGGCGAAAAGGCCACGCACGGAAATGGAGATGAAGACATGCCTTCGGAATTTCCAAATTAAAAAAAGCGTGTTTTAAAGATGACAATATAAATCGATGTTCTCGCTTTGCCACGATATAATTGAATCGTATATCTTTTAATCGATGTATCGATGTAGATCGATGTATTGTTACACCTCTACAAGCAATAATCTCCATCCAAACTTAAAACAAATCAGACTGTTAGTTGTATGTCACTTTACCGACATGAACCTTATTTTTATTAATAAAAGATCTGTTTAAGTGTTAACACCTTTATATCACACCTTCAGCTTTTTTGACCACCAATTCTAAATTGCCTTTCTTTTGGCACCAGCTTTCTTCTGTAAAGAACTTACATCAAGACTGTAGAGAGTGTGTGTGAAAATATTTGCCTAATTAATTCAGAAGACCATTAGTCAGATCAGATACCATTGTTGGATCAGCTGACCTGGTTCACAATAGATTAAAGGCAGAAGCAAGAATAGTATCACTCTTTGAAATGTATGTTGGAGGATCTATATCATGATCTAAAAGTCCAGTTGATCTAAAAATATCTGGTGGTTTTCAGTATTCCGTGACAGACAGGGTTGTGTTAAAATATCAGGTGCTTTACTTCTCAAATGCCAAATGCAGCCCCTCAAGCAGAAGCGATTTCTTTGATAGATAAGGTTCAAGGTTCTCGTTGCTCATGCTTCTTGTTTTCTTGTCTCACTGAGCAATCTTTAGTTACCAGCCACCCACACAACCAACACAAAGATGAACACAGTTAATACTGAGGACCTCCCAGTCTCGAGGAGCGGTCCAATGTGGGGTGTACACTCAAATTATGATTTGAAATATTATGTGTATCCGGAGATGTGGTTATGAGAGACGGTTGGACGGTGGTACATGTTTGAAAAAGACACATTTTTATTAAGTATATAATTGGTCTCTAATTTAATGAACTGCACTAGATATATATTTAGTGATACATGCCCTTTTATAGTCAGTCCGTAACCTCCACAATCTATTCAAACTATTTGGTCCGAAACCTTCACAATCCTCCAACTAATTCTGCCCCCAACCTCCACTATCTCTTCAAACGACTCGGTCCGAAACCTCCACACTATCTTCAACCGACTAAGTCCATAACCTCCACAATCCCTTTAATGGACTTAGTCCGTAACCTCGAAAAACTTGCCAACGGACTTGGTCCATAACCTCCACATTCTCTTTAACTGACTTGGTCTGTAACCTCCATTATTTCTACAACCGACTCGGTCCGTAACCTCCACAATCTCTCTAACCGACTCGGTCTTTAATCTCTACAATCTCTCTAACCGACTCGGTTCATAACCTCCACAACCTCTCTAACTGACTCGGGATGTAACCTCTACAATCTCTCCAACTGACTTGGTCTGTAACCTCCATTATCTCTCCAACCGACTCGGTCCATAACACCACAATCTCTCCAACCGACTCGGTCTGTAACCTCCACAATCTCTCCAACCGACTTGATCTGTAACCTCCACAATCTATTCAACTGACTTGGTCCGTAACCTTCCCAATCTCTCCAACCAACTTTGTCTGTAACCTTCACAATCTCTTCAACTGACTTGGTCCCTAACCTCCATTATCTCTCACACTGACTCAGACCGTAACCTCCACAATCTCTTCAACCGACTCGGTCCGTAATCTCCACAATCTCTCCAACTGACTCGGTCTGTATCCTCAATTATGTCTACAACCGACTCGGTTCATAACCTCCACAACCTCTCTAACCGACTTGGTCTGTAACCTCTACAATCTCTACAACTGACTCGGTCCGTAACCTCCATTATCTCTCACACTGACTCAGACCGTAACCTCCACAATCTCTTTAACCGACTCGGTCCGTAATCTCCACAATCTCTCCAACAGACTCGGTCCATAACCTCCACAATCTCTTCAACCGACTCGGTATGTAACTCCACAATCTCTCCAACCGACTCGGTCTGTAACCTCCCTTATCTCTACAACCGACTCGGTCCGTAACCTCCCTTATCTCTACAACCGACTTGGTCTGTAACTCCACAATCTCTCCAACCGACTCGGTCTGTAACCTCCCTTATTTCTACAACCGACTCGGTCTGTAACCTCCCTTATCTCTACAACCGACTCGGTCCGTAACCTCCACAATCTATTCAACAAACTTGGTCCGTAACCTTCCCAATCTCTCCAACTGACTTGGGCTGTAACCTATACAATCTCTCCAACCAACTTTGTCTGTAACCTTCACAATCTCTCCAACTGACTCGGTCCGTAACCTCCATTATCTGTCACACTGACTCAGACCGTAACCTCCTCCACAATCTCTTCAACCGACTCAGTCTGTAATCTCCACAATCTCTCCAACAGACTCGGTCCATAACTCTCACAATCTCTTCAACCGACTCGGTCTGTAACCTCCACAATCTCTACAACCGACTCGATCTGTAACCTCCATTATCTCTACAACCAACTCGGTCCGTAACCTCCACAATCTTTTCAACCGACTTGGTCTGTAACCTTCACAATCTTTCCAACCGATTCGGTCCGCAACCTCCATTATCTTTTACACTGACTCAGTCCATAACCTCCACAATCTCTCCAAATGACTTGGTCCATAAACTCCACAATCTTTCCAGCCGACTTTGTCTGTACCTTTCACAATCTGTCCAACCGACTCGGTCCTTAACCTCTATTATCTCTCACATTGACTCGTCCATAACCTCCACAATATCTCCAACCGACTCAGTCCATAACCTCCACAAGTGACATTGCATCGTCTATGGATCTATTGGAGTGGTATTCAGACATATAACAGACTTGAAGATCTGTCCACTTCAATCACAGAGAAGGTCACTTAGCATTTTTAAGAAACATCTTAAAACACATCTCTTCCACAGGCACTTAAAAAATCTGATCAAATATTGACTTGTTAACTACTACTGTTGTTCTCTTATTTGTAAGTTTCTTTGGATAAAAGTGTCTGCTATATGTAAATGTAAACACCAGTTTGCAAGTTAGGCTCAGTGACCTGAAGTCTGTGGAATCAGTTTGAGACTGTTCCACTGCTACATGGTTTAATTGAAAAAAATTTAATATTTATGACTTGGCAAAGCAATATTCATTTCTGGGATGCTTAATATGTTAATAATAAATGGTGGTCATAACTGGTGAGAAAACGAGCTGGGCAGAAAAAAACAGAATTATTTGCTGATGCTCAGCGGATGTAGTCACATGAATTGAAGAGAGAACCCGGGCGCTTAGGCAGCATGGTGGTTTCCGCGCTGGGCTTCTCACTGCGGCACTACCTCGCCCACTGTATGCACAGAAGCAAAGGCATTCATGCACACGCTCTGCTCTGCGTCGATGGCCACAGTGACGGATGTGAGAAAAAGTGCATAAAAGGCTTTGTGCAGTGAGTAAATGACACGGCCTCGGGTTTATCCTCAGTCCCAGTATTTACCCTGTTACACTCAAGGGGCCATGTGACCGATGCAGCTCCAGAGAGTTCAGTACAGTATCGCTTTAAAAACTTCAAAGAGAAACGAAACTTCACTGAACCTGTAAGAGTTTGTGTAATGCATCACTCGAATGCCACAGAAAGAAATGGGTTGGTTCACTACCTGCCTTTGTCCTCCTCTAAGGCTTCATAGTACATATACACCCCCAGTGGACGTGAGGGAGGAAAACTTATTTGAAGAAGAAAGGAGTTTTAATTTACTTAGCATACAGGTGCATTTACATAAACATCAAGCACGATTACACGAGTGATCATGACAGCACAAAAGCGATGATGTTGCATACGAATAATAAATATATGTATACTACTAAAAACTATAAACTACTGAAGTATCAAAAAACAGGGATTAGTTAACATTTAAAAGCACAAAAAGTTTATAAATCTTTTTCATGGCTGCTTCCAAGACAAGCAATTGGAGGTGTGGATTGCAGAGAAGGCCAGCCCTGTAAAACCACATAATCCTGTAAGGTAATACCGAATAAAAATCCCAATACTTCAAAGAAATACAGGAATTAAAAAAAAAGATTATATAAAAAAAAAAAGTGTTTATCCTCCACTGTTAACAGATTGTACTCAGCGTTGTTTTAGCAGAGATGCCATCAAAATTAAAGGATAAAGAACACACGTAGTACCATTGTTATTCCATCTCTTGGTTGTATACATCTGTGACAAATGCTGATACAGGTCACTCCAAAGGGTTCCAAAACTTATTGCAAAACTTAAACTACAGTGGCTTGCAAAAGTATTTATACATCTTAAACCTTTACATATTTTTTATTAGATTACAACCACAAAAATAAATATATTTCACTGAAATTCAATGTGAAAGACCAACACACAGCAGTATACAATTGTGAAGTGGAAAAAAATGATAAATGATTTCAAAACATTTCAACAAATAAAAAACTGAAACACGCTGTGTGCAAAAGTATTTAGCCCCCTTTTCTCTGAGTGAAACCAATTGCATTCAATAGTTGCCTGAAGACCGCTAATGACTAAAAAAAAGTCCACCTGTGTGTAATCTAATCTCAGTACAAATTCAACTGCTTCGTGACAGCCCAAGAGGTTGGTTAGACGAACAATGGGGAGTAAACAGCATCATGAAGTCAAAAGAACACACCAGACAGGTCAGGAATAAGGTTGTGGAAAAGTTTAAAGCGGGCTTAGGCTATAAAAAGATTTCCCAAACTTTGAACATCTCACGAAGCACTGTTCAATCTATTATCCAGAAATGCAAAGAGTAGGGCACAACTGTAAACCTACCAAGACAAATCAGTCCACCTAAACTTACAGGCCAAACAAGGAGAGTACTGATCAGAGATGCAGCCAAGAGGCCCATGGTGACTCTGGATGAAATGCAAAGATCCACAGCTCAGGTGGGGGAATCTGTCCACAGAACAATTATCAACAAGGTGGAACCAGGTGCTTTGGTAAGATGAGTCCAAAATTAAACCTTTTGGTTTAATTAAAATTGCAAATCAATCTGAACACACCATCCCCACTGTTGAACATGGTGGTGGCAGCATCATGCTCTGGGCTGCTTCTCTTCAGCAGGGACAGGGGAGTTGGTCAGAGTTGATGTGAAGATGAATGGAGCCAAATACAGGGCAAGCTTTGAAGAAGGGCTTGGAGTATGGAAAAAGACTTGAGACTTGGGCGGAAATTCACCTCCCAGCAGAATGACGAGCCTAAACATAAAGCCAGGGATACAATGGAATGGTTGAAAACAAAACATATTTATGTTTTAGAATGGCCCAGTCAGTCCAGACCTAAACCCAATCGAGGATTTGTGGCAAGATCTGAAAACTGCTGTTCACAAACGCTCTCCATCTAATCTGACTGAGCTTGAGCAGTTTTGCAAAGAAGAATGGGCAAAAATTTCGGTCACTAGATGTGCAAAGCTGGTGGAGGCATACTTTAAAAGATTTGCAGCTGTTATCACAGCAAAAGGTGGTTCCACAAAGTACCGATTCAGAAGGATGAATATTTTTGCACACCACACTTTTCAGTTTTTTATTTGTAAAAAATGTTTTGGTGGCTTAGTTATTAGCACATTCGCCTCTCAGCGCTTGGGCTTCCTGGTTCAAATCCCATGTTCTCCCCGTGTTTGTGTGGGTTTTCTCCGGGTTCTCCGGTTTCCTTCCACATTCCAAAAACACGAATTCAAGGTAAATTGACTACTCTACATTGTCCCCATGGATTGTGCCTCATAGAGGCGAGGGTTGTGTCAGGAAGGGCATCCGGCGTAAAACACTTTCTGATGTGCGAGTTCATCGCTGTGGTGACCCCTGAATTAATAAAGAGTGAAAGCAGAAACACAAGGTAAGTAATTTTTGAATCATGCATTATTTTCTTTCCACTTCACAATTACATACCACGTTGTTTTGGTCTTTCACTTTAAATTCCAATGAAATCTATTTATGTTTGTGGATGTAATGTGACAAAATATGAAAAAGTTCAACGGGTATGAATACTTTTGCAACCCACTGTAGTTCCAACTGGTTTAGGGCTTTTCAGTTAAATTATCTAAAGACAAATGAATGAAATTAATATATTTGAAATCCACAGTTTTGCTGCTGGGTGGTCCCCTAGTTTCCTTTACCCCCAGAGCAGTACTGGGAGTTTATGCTCATGTGTTCCCTTATCACAGAGGAATTATTTCAAAGCTGCATAACACTAGTCTGGGTTTTGGTAGCCATTCAGAGACTAAATTTAATCTACATGGGAGGGGGAATTGGTAATACAAATACAGGAGGAGTGCTGGGGACATGCCATGGATGGTGTCCCACCTTCTGTGCTAAACTATACCTGGAGGTAGAGGATAAATGTGATAAATGCCATGGCTTTCCATCACCTTATTTCCTAATTCAAAAGGTTTTTGGGTTTTTTCACCACTTTTGGGGTAAATCTACAACCCTGCCCTCTGATTTAAATATTTGGGATTTCTGATCCTTTAGTTGGACTAGAATCTACACAAAAATACAATCTTATTGTTACACTTGAAGTCTGCTTGATGTCCTCCTATTTCTCAGTGGCTGAAGGATGTCATGTTTTTTTTTAAACTTGAGAAAATTAAGTACACAATGAGAGGGTGTAAAGCTAAGGTTTTCAACAAATGGCAACCCTATATCGCCTGTTTTACTAACTTAAACATACATAATAACCAATCAAATGTGTGTGTTTTTGTTTCTTTTGATTGTATCCTTTATGTTACATAAATAGCCAGTGATGATTTGGTTGGTCTTGGATGGAACTGTTGGTTGTTGTTTATAATAAAACGTGTAGCTGCTGTCCTTAAATCCGATTGGCTGAACCATTTGTCTAGCCGTGACATTATTCACAATAACTCACACCTCTGATCGCTTCACATTCATATAAATGTGTGATGTAAAATATACTGTTTTCCCTAAGTTTTTCATGAAATTTGTTCTGTAATTTGACTACTAGATGTCAGTATTTGGTTGTTAAAAGAACTTTGAAAGATTTTACTTGTGGTCAGGGTTCATTTTTAAAAACCGGCAGGATTATGTCATAAAAGACATTTTTGCTTTTAATGAA
>JAOVVE010254903.1:0-13580 GCA_028565655.1 Hoplisoma axelrodi | reverse complement strand
ATTGTTCTGAGTCTTCTACCAGAGGGCAGTGTCTGGAAGAGGTGATGTCCAGGATGTGAGGGGTCAGTTGTAATTTTGCCAGCACGCTTCCTCACCCTGCTGGTGTAGATCTCTTGAAGCGTCGGCAGATTACATCCAATAATCCTCTCTGCTGTCCTGATGAGACGCTGGAGTTTGGCTCGTTCTTGGAGGGTGGAGGAGCCAAACCAGACAGTTATGGATGCTGTGAGGATAGATTCTATGATTGCTGTGTAGAATTGAATCATTAGCATCTGTGGCAGGTTGAATTTTTTGAGCTGACGTAGGAAGAACAGTCTCTGATGTGCTTTTTTGGCTATGGCGGCTGTGTTGCACTCCCACTTCAGGTCCCTGGTTATGGTGGTCCCGTGGAATTTGAGTGAGTCTACAGTGGAGACTGCAGAGCCGTTGATATGCAGGGGTGGTAGGGAGGGAGTGTTCCGTCGAAAATCCACCACCATCTCAACAGTCTTTTCTGTGTTTAGCACCAGGTGGTTGTTGCTGCACCAGGAAATCAGCTGCTCAACCTCCTTTCTGTAAGCAGATTCATCCCCATTGGCTATGAGACCCACCAATGTGGAATCATCTGCAAATTTCAGGATTTTTACAGCTGATTCTTTGGAGACACAGTCATTTGTGTAGAGGCTGAAGAGAAGGGGTGATAAAACACAACCTTGTGGTACCCCAGTACTGACAGACCGGAGACCTGATGTCAGCTTCCCCAGTCGCACCTGCTGTTTCCTATTGGTGAGGAAATCTACAATCCACTGACACATGGAGTCTGGCACTGACAGTTGTGACAGTTTGGTTTGAAGCAGCTGTGGTGAAACAGTGTTAAATGCAGAGCTAAAATCAACAAACAGAACTCTGGCATAGGTTCCAGGACTGTCAAGATGCTGTAAAATGAAGTGGAGGGTCAAGTTGACTATGTCATCGACAGATCTGTTTGCTCTGTAAGCAAACTGCAAGGGGTCCAACAGGGGGTCTGTAATGGTCTTTAGGTGGGCTAAGACCAGGCGTTCAAAGACCTTCATGACTACAGATGTCAAGGCAACAGGCCTGTAGTCATTTAGTTTAGTGATGGTGGTTTTTTGGGAACTGGGATAATGCTGGAGGTCTTAAAGCATGCTGGAACACGGCAAAGGTCCAGTAAGCTGTTTAAAATTGTGGTGAAGATCGGTGCGAGTTGATCACAGCAGTGTTTTAGGGTGGATGGAGAAATTGAGTGAGGCCCTGGGGCTTTTCTAACCTTTTGTTTGCTAAAGAGTCGCCAAACATCCTGCACGTTGATGGAGAAACGATCAGGGGACAAAGGTGTAAGGGCCAGCGTGTTGGGGGAGGAGGGGGGTTGATGGGGCTGCACATTGTCCTTAGTGTGATCAAATCTGCAGTAGAACTCGTTGAGGTCGTTGGTGAGCTGTTGGTCGTTCAGGAGGATGGGGGTCTTTCTCACCTTGTAGTCAGTGAGAAGCTGAAGACTTCTCCAAGCTAAAGATGGGTCGTTAGCAGTGATGTGGCTATTCAGCTGCTCTGAGTATTTCCTCTTTGCAGCTTTAATGCCTTTTTCCAGTTTGTACTTTGCTGTTTTGTAAGCACTTCTGTCTCCACTCCTGAACGATGCCCTGAACCAGGGTTTGTTGTTGCTGTGTCTCACACGTGATGTTGTTGAGATACAGCTGTCTTCACAGAAACTGATATATGACATCACTGTGTCTGTGTATTCATCCAGTCCGTCTGTCGCCTCCTCAAACACAGCCCAGTCTGTGGATTCAAAGCAGTTCTGTAGGTGTTTTATGTCTCCACTGGTCCATCTCTTCACTGTTGTAATGACCGGCTTGTTGGTTTTAAGTTTCTGTCGGTATGTCGGAATGAGGTGAACAAGGCTGTGATCGGAGAGTCCGAGAGACGCGCGATATGCGTTCTTTATGGTTGTGTAGCATTTATCCAACGTGTTTCCTTCTCTTGTTGCGCATGAAATGTGCTGCCTGTATTTAGACATCTCCTTTGTCAGGTTTGCTCTGTTAAAATCACCCAGAATAATAAGCAATGAGTCTGGATTCTCTCTTTCCATATTCATTATCTGGTCTGCAAGCTGTTTTTGAGCGTTGCTCGTGCACGCGCTTGGCGCGATATACATCTGACCAGAATGAATGAGCTGAACTCTCTGCGAGAGTAAAACGGTCTACAGTTAATGAAAAAATATTCCAGATCAGGAGAGCATGAAATTAACAGTACCGTGATGTCTCTGCACCAGCGCTCGTTTATGTAAAAACAGATTCCTCCTCCTCTGCTTTTTCCGCTGCGCTCGGGGTCTCTGTCCGTTCTCAGCAGCTGGAAGCCGGGGACGCGCAGCGCGCTGTCCGGAGTCAGATCAGACAGCCAGGTCTCTGTAAAGCAGAGGGCAGAAGCAGTGCAGAAGTCCTCGGTGGTTTGGTTGAGGAGTAGTAGTTCCTCAGTTTTGTTGCTAAGAGATCGGAGATTGGAGAGGAAAAGTGAAGGTAAAGGTGTGCGGAATCCACGCCGCCTCAGACGCACAAGTGCTCCGGCACGTCTGCCCCTTCGCCGGCTTTTCCGTGTGAGGCCAAGCAAAGTCAGCGCGGTCGTAGTGAGAATTTCCAAAAAATCTGTAGGATCTTGGAATTCTGGAAAAAGTTCAGGAGCAACGTTGTTTCTGAAAGTCATTAACTGTTCTCTGCTCCAGCTAACCGAATTTGACGCACAGTAAACAACATTTACAAACAAAAACAGACACCACACGGAGCAGCTCTTCACCGTGGCTGCCATCCTCGGCGCCAGGGAATCCCCAACGCTATTAGGGATTCAATAGCGTTTATGGTTTAACTAGGGCTGGGCGATGCGACCTGATTTGTTAAAAAAACTATATATATTTTTAACAAAAAATTCTATTTAAAATATTTAGTTCTCTGTATTAAATTTTTCCAAAACTATTTGACCTTCATGGTTATAATATACCTTGGATACAAATCCACAAAACTATGGCTGTGCCACTGTAAACAACAATGAAAGCAATGGCAGACGGCTGATGTGTTTCATAAGGTTGTCTGAGCTCTATGGGTGCGCATGTGTGCTGTGATTTAAACATGGGCGATTGTATTCATTACGAGTTTAAAATAGAAAGAGGGTGGTTTTTCCACTAAATATACACAGCGGTTGTAAAAAAAAAAAGACACGCTTTACTTCAAGTAATATTAAGTGATTCATCCAGCATGGATTTAGCTGTTATTCATTTCGGCAGATAAACAGACATGGTGGGTTGAACCCCGGAAAAAAAGTAAAGTTATCGTCTGCCTAAAACTTTGCAGGATTAAAGAAAACAGAGACTTAGAGGTAGTCAACATGTAAAAGGTAACATTTGAGCTAAAGTTTTTGTAATTAACACCACAAACTTCAAGCATGCACCGGCCTGCGCAGTTTAGCATCTTTTAGCAGGCATATATTTTCGTCTTTGTCATAATCAATCATCACGTACAGCATGTGGAAAAGTTAACAACCTTATTGTTTATAACATGTAACCTTATGTAAGTTAGAGCAAGTGTTCCACCTTACCTAACTTCTGATTCTAATAGCTAAAATACTACAAATCTGTTATATAAAAAGTCAATTATGCTTAAAATCTGTGTAAAATATTAGCTTTTCATGTGTGCATATGGTTCCTCTGAATTATAGTTCACTTATGTCTTCCGGTTGAGATTTTTACGGGTTAATCCCACCCCCTTTTGTAAATCCTATTTAGGATTGGCTATGAATGGCATATTTTGTTGCAGTGGCATAATCTTTTAATATTTTTTCACTTTCTTTATTGCAAAGAATTAAAATTATTTTTTTTATAAAATAAAAGTACATTTATGTTTTAGAAAAAATGTATTTTCCCTTTTTAAGATGCTGAAGAATTGCAGGTGACTGAAGTCTTTTTTAAATGTGCTTTGTTCTATGTTGTTTACATTTTAGAAAAATTTTCTTTATTCACAAAAAATATTGTGAGAAAATCAAATTCAAATTCAAACTCAATATCGCAACTCGAATTGTGAGAAGTGTATCGTTACACCCTTACACACACACACACACACACACACACACACACACACACACACACACACACACACACACACACACACACACACACAGTTGCAATCAGAAATATTCATACATTATATAGATATATGTATATTTTTACATCAAACAGTATTTTTATACATATCTAAGTTATTTTAAAAAACAGAAGTTGACTTAACTTTAAAGTTTAAATAAAAAATAATGTAACTCTTTAAACAGATGCATTTTTTCAACATACATCTTTAAAGTATGGTAAAAGGAACAGTAGCGTCAAGTATTAAATTCTTTACCAGCCCAACTGTTTTTGGAATGTGTTGTAAGCCTAAAGTGCAGAAATTAATGTTTATTAACAAACAAAATAAAGTTGACCAAAAAAACCCCATACAATATCTCAAGTAAATAATGTAAAACAACAGTCAACGTAGCCTGTTTTGGATTTATCATTATTTTTATTTAGTTTTTAATTTGGATTCATTTAGACATAATTTTATTAAAGTATTTAAAACACTGTTTCCGAAATTTTTGCCATTATTTCTGCAGATCAGGTGATTATTATTATTATTTTTTTATTTATTTATTTATTTTTTTCAACCCACCACCCCACCCCACCCTCTTCAGAGGACTGATTAAGCTTGATTTTTTTATTAGTATAAGTAAAATGGCGGCCGAAGAAGAAAATAGGAAAAGGAGAAAAAAGAAAAAAAGAAAAAAGAAAATAGTAATAATAATAATAATAATAAAATTAAGGATACAGATAATAATGGGCATTATCAGCGAAAATAGAACCCTATTAAAAAAAAAATAATAATAATATTAATTATAAGAAAAGGGGGGGAGGAGAAAATGGATAAACAAACTTCTGGGTGGGGGGGGGGTTTGGGAGAAAGAAGATGTGTGTATTGTTTGGGTATGAACCGGTAACTTCAATATCATAAGAGATTGTTCAATGTAGACCATGCTTCCATATGCTCTTGAGTTCTGTTTTTGGTAGATGTGGAATTTTTTTCCATTTCTATGTGTTCTATGAGTGATTTTTTTCCATTGCCTTTTTTTCCATTGAATTTTTCCCCTAGATTTCCAGTTTGTGAGAATGTTTTTTTTGGCGATGGTTAGCACCTCCAAGAGTACTCTGTTCTCATCTTGATGTAAATTCATGTTTGAAGTGTCTCCTAACAGACAGAGTGACTGAGACGGAGGGGTGGGGTGGGGTGTTTCAGTAGTGGAGTTAGATGGTTTATAACTAGTTGCCAGAAATGGTTGACAGGTGGACAGTACCATAGGGCATGTATGTAATTGTCTGGGGTATTTAAAGAACAGTGTATGCATGTTTCAGATTCGACTAATCCCATTTTATATAGCTTTTGTCTAGTGTAATGTACTCTATGGATTATTTTATATTGTATGAGGTGAAGGTTAGTATTGTTAGTCATTTTAAATGTGTTTTTAAAAATATTAGTCCAGAAATCGGTAGTGGGAGTAATTATAAGATCTTCTTCCCATTTCTTCATTGGTACCGAAATTGTTTGATCTAACTGGTTTAAAAACCTGTAGATTTTAGATAGGGTTTTTTCTGATGGGGAAATACTGAGGAATTCTGAAATTAATGGGGTCGGTTCTAGTCTTGTTTTATCCTTGATTTTCGAGTTTATTATTGCTCTAAGTTGTAAATATTCCAAGAATTGGTTGCTCTCAATTCCATATTTCTGTTTTAGATGTGACATTGTTGCCGGGTTATTACTCAATAGAATTTGATGTAGATGTGTAATACCTTTTTCTTTCCATTTATGTAATTTAGGTGTTTTATTGATAGCGGGAAGATCGGGGTTGTGCCATATGGGTGAATATTTGGTGGGTGTAAGTATGGTGTTAAGGCTCTTGTGGAGTTTCCACCAAGCCGTCAGAGTTGAAGCTATCACTGGGTTTTGGAAACAGGGGTGGCGTTTGAGTGTTGTGCTAATAAATGGTAGGTCTGAAATTTGTATTTCATTGCTTATTGATTGTTCAGCCTCTTTCCATATTTCATCTGTTTGATTTGGTTTAATCCATTTAATAATATACTGTAATTGATTTGCAGAGAGATATTGTTGGAAATTAGATGCTTCGAGTCCTCCCTGTGATCTCTGTTTTTGTAGTGTACTTAGTTTGATTCTAGGTGGCTTGTTTTTCCAGTAAAATTTTGAAATGGATGAATCAAGAGTTTTAAACCAGTTGGGAGGTAGTTGGATGGGAATCATTGAAAAGAAGTAGTTAATTTTAGGTAATACTGTCATTTTGATAGTGGATATTCTGCCTGAAAGGGATAGTGGGAGGTTCATCCAGCGTTGGAGATCATCGTTTATATTTGTAAGCAATGGCTTGAAATTGAGTGCATAGAGCTCTGACAGCTGGGCAGAGACTTTAATGCCCAGGTATGTTATGTGTTGGGTACACACTGGGATGGGGAGGGACTGGGATACTTTATTTGATAAATTCGTGTTAATTGGTAGGATAGTGGATTTGGTCCAGTTGATGGCATAATCTGAGATTTTGGAAAAAAGATCAATAATTTTTATAGTTTGGGAGATTGAAAAGGGTGGGTTTTGTAGAAACAATAAAATGTCGTCTGCATATAAGCTGATCCTATGTTCTGTGGTGTGGGTCTGAATACCGCTGATATTTGGGCTTTGCCTTATTGCTGCTGCTAATGGTTCTATAAAAATTGAGAACAAGAGAGGAGAGAGTGGGCATCCTTGTCTAGTGCCTCTGTGCAAGGTGAAATTTTGTGAGATTAGTCCGTTAGTAATAACCGTGGCCTTAGGTGCGGTGTAAAGAGTCTCAATCCAGTTAATAAATGACTCACCAAAACCTAATTTTTGTAATGTAGTGAATAGAAATTTCCAATTGACTTTGTCGAATGCTTTCTCTGCATCTAATGTCACTATTGCGGTTTCTCGCTCATGGACTGTTGTGTAATGTATCAAATTGAGTAGTCTGCGCATGTTGGTAGTTGAATGTCTTCCTTTAATGAAGCCAGTCCGATCCGGATGAATAAGAAATGGGATGACTTTTTCCAGTCTGGTAGCCAGGGTCTTACTTATGAGCTTTGTGTCTGTATTAATAAGTGATAATGGACGATAACTAGACGGCAAGGTGGAATCTTTATTAGTTTTGAGATGTAGAGAAATTATTGCTGTGTTCATTCCTGTTGGTAGTCTCTTATTGTCCTTTATTTCGATTATCGCTCTATAGAATACTGGAGCGAGTATCGTCCAGAAATGCTTATAAAACTGAGGGAAAACCGTCTGGTCCGGCTGCTTTGTTATTGGACGTTCGATGGAGAGCACTATGAAGTTCTTCTTTAGTTATCATTTTTTCTAACATGCTTTTTTGTTCATCAATGAGTTTGGGTAGCTTTGTTATTAAAAAATGTCTGGATATCTAGCAAGTCTGGTTTAATTTCTGAAGTATAGAGTGTTTTATAAAATTTCCTAAAAGTTTGATTTATTTCTTCTGGTGTTTGCCTGATCTTCCCAAACTCATCTTTGACTGCTGGTATTGTTGTTCTTTCTTTATGTTTTAGTTGGTTAGCTAAATATTTTCCAGACTTATTATTATGTTCAAAATGTTCATACCTTAGTCGCTGTGCTAGAAATTGAGTCTTTTTATTTATGATCCCATTATATTGTAATTTGTATTCAGCCAACTCATTCTTAGTTTTTTCAGTTGGATTTTTTATCATTATATTAGATAATTCCATAATTTTTTGTTGTAGTTTAGTCTCATTTTCTGTGTCTTTCTTTTTCTTATAGGAGGAATAGGAGATAATTTTACCTCTTAGTACAGCTTTCCCAGTTTCCCAGAGTAGAGTCGGAGAGGTTTCTGAAGAGTCATTTATTTCTAGGAAGAATGCCCACTCTTTCCGGATAAATTCATCGAATTCTGGGTCTGTTAGTAAAGATGTATTGAATCGCCATCTAACAGATTTACATGATGGGTTGATATTCCATATCAGTGATACTGGATCATGGTCACTGGTTATTATAGGGTGATATTTTATCTCTGCGATATTAGATATAATAGAATTACTGGTTAGGAAGAAATCAATACGAGAATAAGAATGGTGAATTGATGAATGAAAGGAAAATTCTTTGGACATTGGGTTTTTGAGGCGCCAAGCATCACTGAGTCCTAGGTCCGTCATAAATTGTTTAATAGTATCTGTAGATTGCCAATTACGTGTATTTTGTGTACTGGGTAGTCTGTCTAATTGTGGGTTAATGACTGTATTGAAGTCGCCTCCTATTATAATTGCGGAATCTTAGATATTGGTCAGTTGAGTAAAGAAATTATGAAAAAAGAGTGGGTCATCAGTATTTGGGCCATATATGCTTGCAATTGTTAAGGGGATGTTGTTGATATTGCAGTTTACTATAGTGAACCTTCCTTCCGGGTCTGATATTGTGATATGTGTGAAAGGGATTTTTTTATTTATTAGAATAGATACTCCTCTTTGTTTGGAGTTATAGTGGGCTGAAGATACATAATTATAATGTTGTGATTTAAGTTTGTGAATTTTTATTTCTGAGAGATGTGTTTCTTGTAATAAACAGATATCTGCCTTAAGTGAAGTAAGATGTTGTAATATCTTGATCTGTTTAGTCTGTGTACCCATGCCACGAATGTTCCATGTTACAAACTTAAGTGAGGACATGTTATAGAGTAGAGATTAATATTTGTTATTAATAATGTATATATGAATATTGTTTTTAGTTTTTTTTTTTTCTTGCTGTGTGTAAGGTGGTATGCTGTGCATATGGGCAGAGATGTGTCTGGGGTATATGATGGTATTAAAACAGAAATTAATCGTGAGATTGGGGACGGGAAAGAGTGCATACGATATAGGACCGGTGAAGGAAACAAGAGAGAGGGGAGAGACGGGGGGGAGAAAAAGAAGAAAAAAAAAAAAAATAATAATAATAATAATAAATAAATAAAAAATAATAAAAATAAAAAAAATAAGTAGCACATGGGTAGAATTTAGCTTCATGTGCCATAAATGTTGGTTGTGAGACCTTAGGTGCATTGGATTATACCTAAACATTTCTTAAATTTTTCTTTTTCATTTTTTCCTTTTTTTTGTATTTATATGGGTGTGTACACAGTTCAGGGAGGGAGAAAAAATATAAATGCATGCATACACATATATGCACATATACATACATACACACATACATATACACACACATACTCATTCGCTCACGCACATAAATGTGTGTATACCTATATACACATGCACACACATATATTCATACATACACGGATATATACACGCATATCTATATACATACATACCTTCACGTGTACAATTACACACATACATAAACATACACATACATATACACACCGATAAACTCACTCGCTCACACGTGTGCATATACAGTATATACACACTCGCATACACACACATACATATATACATAAAGACATATGCGCACATACATACATACATGCATACACATGTACATATATAAGAATACACAGGCATACTCGCTCACACACACACACACACACACACACACACACACACACACACACACACACACACACACAAGTGTGTATATAATATATACACACATACACATATACACGCAGACATATATGTACACACACATACATACATAGATACACAAATACATATCTACACATGCATTCCCATACATACAAACATATGTATATCCACACAGGCATATACATATATGCATATACTCACTCACTCACTCACTCACATACACACCTTAAACTAAGGACAGTGCAAGAAGGACATCGCATGGTTTACAAGTATGAGTTGAATTGGACATTCTAGAAGAGCCATGAAGTTGTATTTTTATCATGAAACAGCTGCCCATCGATGTATAACTTGTCTACGGAAATGACGGCTTTTTTCCCTTCCTTTATGAAATCTTTCGTGACGGGGAAAAGTTTCCTCCGTCTTTCCAGAATCTCACGTGGAAACTTGTCATTTATCCCAAGATCTGTCCCTCGGAGTTCCCTTCCTTTACTCATAATGAGCACTTTATGTTTGTAATGTTCAACTTTGGCAACGATAGGTGTCGCTTGTTAGGCAGTTTCTTCCCCAGTCTGTGCGTGCGGTGGAATGTGATGGATGAAACGACATCTGGCGTGATTTTGAGTTGGTTGATCATAAAGACCTTCAAAAGATCTTCGGGGTTTTCTTGTGTTTGCTTGGGGATTCCGGAGAAAACGATATTATCTCTCATGCTTCGTGTTTGTAAATCCAAAATTGCTTTTTTCATTTGTTTATTGTCGTTCAGACGGATGATAACGGAGTTGTGAGTTGGGTAACGGATTGCTGTAGTATTTTGTTATCATTAGTAAGTGTTAAAATTTGTTCTTGACTGAATTCCAGGCTGACGCGGATCACTTGGAATTCCTTGTGTAATAATTTGACTAGTGATATTCTGGAGTCGAGTGCAGAGAGTTTGTTGTTAATAGAGAGTAGGATAGGACTGACCTCGGAGCAGCAGGATGGTGATGAAGGCGGCTCGTCTGAGTCTCAGGGTGAGCTAGGTGGTCGCGGTCGCTTACCGGTGGGGGTTTGGAGTTGATTGCCTTTAGTTGTATCTTCCTTTTTGTTCTTATTCATGATGACGATGTTGTTGTAGTAGTGGTCAATAAATTCTTCCATGGATTCCAGGGCGTTGAATGGTTCCAGACGACAATGCAACTTAGGATAGGGATTACGATTTGTTTAGCAGTTAGTCTAGCAGCAGGGGGCCGCCATCTTGATTCTCGCACATTGTCTCGCGAGAGAGAAGTTCAGTGCGTCATCCCCAAGATCAGGTGATTAAATTATCAAATGTTGATAATTAGATTTATGTTTTTAGGTTTTCTATTAAAAGGTGTTAAGATAATTAAGTGGAATGTTAAGGTATGCATTAATCAGAAATAAATAATCTTTGACTAAATGGTGTCAAATATTGTTACTGTATGTTTTACTTAAAATGACCATATTTCTGTCTGTGTCTTCAGATTAGGGCAGAGTTGAAGCAAAATCACAGCAAACCTTGTCCAGTCTTTTCACAACAAATTTGATGTTCTGGTTCCAAAAATACAGGAGTATTACAAATAAGCAAGCACTCTGATATATTTTAAACTGCCTTAAAAATTTGATGTAAGTTTGATGTCTTCCAAAAGAAAGTATTAATGTGTACTATAAGTTATCTTACTGTAGAAATGATTGTAATGAGAATGTGGGTGTGACACCAGGAACAGGCGAGTGGTGGGAACAAATCGGCTTTATTTCGCGAACAAACATTTTTTGTTAAACAGACACCATAGTTATATACTGGGCTTCATCCATCCATCCATCCATTATCTTCCGCTTATTCCTAAGTAGGGTCGCGGTGGGATTCCCCATGCCCATCCAGGGGAGAACGTCTCGGGCGCTGGGCAGATACAACCAGGACAGGGCGCCAATCCATCGCTGGTCACACTCACACACACACACACGCACTCACTCACACAGACTATAGGGGCAATTTGGAGCAGTCAATTTATCTTATGTCCATGTTTTTGGAATGTGGGAGGAAACTGGAGTACCCGGAGGAAACCCACTCCAATACTGGGCTTCAGTATATTTTTAAATAAAGTAGAGGTAAATCTCCCTCTTTAGAGTTTAAAGCTCTCTCTCGCTCCCTCTGCCGACTCCTGACCTCTTTTACTGTCTACAAAAAGAGAGAAACTTAGCAAAATTCTTGACCAGGTGTTACATTTTACCTTATTTGCATCGTAAGCCTTTCTCTTGTCAGCAGACTCCACCCATCACACCCTTGTGCCACAATTATGTGTCCTATGAAACACAAATGAGAAAAAGAGCTCTGTAGCTTGCTTGGTCTGCCACACTACATATCTGAAGATTAAGCAAATGGTATCAGAATGTATGATGTAAGAAAATTTATTTTCGTCTTATCCAAAAATGTGGTTACATATATGCATTAAACCAGGTGTGTGATACCAATAGTATGAAATATTGTATCTGGTATTGATTGTTAACTGACAAAAATGTGTTAATCGACTGAAAAAATTAACTAATTCTCTTTATTTAGAACGGTGATTGCTAATCACAGTCGCTGATAGACACAAAAGTTAGCTGGATAAAGAGCACAGAGTGGTTCCTCAAAAGGTCTTCTTGTAAATATCTGATCTAGAATTATGAATAAAATTTGAATTGTAGTATCAATATTGTTTGTGCATATGAAATTATAATGTTTTATTTTGTTTCTTGTTTTAAAAGCTTGTGGTAAGAGAGTTGATGTGGCTATAAAATCTATGAGGCCTTGAAGATGCTCCAAAGAATGCCTGGAGATTTTCAATGAGCAGTATTGGAGGAGACTATTTTTCTACCCAACCTTAGAGTAAGCCGTGTAGCTTTGCCATTCTTATCTGTTGTGTGAATCTGGACTATAAACACAATGTGATTTTTTTTTTATTATTATTTCTACAGCGAGTGATGACTGATATTAAACCAAAACAAGCCTCTGTATGAACACATGGACTACTCATGCTGGGTGGTGGAAAAGTGTCCTCACTTTCTGTAGCTCATGGTCAATCTGTCTTCCCACTGCAAGTGATGTCCCAATGTCATATAAACGTAAAACCATATATGTGCTTAGAGTGTGGAAAAAGCTTTACTCGTCAGAGTATTCTTAAAAAACACAAGCATATTCATACAGGAGAAAGAACATATTCCTGCTCAAAATGTGGAAAAAGGTTTACTGATCAGAGTCATCTTAAAGACCACCAACGTATTCACAAAGGAGAAAAACCATATTCCTGCTTACACTGTGGAAAGAATTTTAATCAGCAGAATAATCTTAAAGTGCATCAGCGTATTCACACAGGAGAAAAACCCTATTGCTGCTCACAGTGTGGAAAAAGTTTTGCTAATCTAAATACTTTCAAATATCACCAGCTTATTCACACAGGAGAAAAACCATATTCCTGTTCACAATGTGGAAATAATTTTACTAAACTGAGTAATCTTAAAGTGCATCAGCGTATTCACACAGGAGTAAAACCATATTGCTGCTTACAGTGTGGAAAAAGTTTTGCTCAACAGAGTATTCTTATAGCGCATCAGCGTATTCACACAGGAGAAAAACCCTTTTCCTGCTTACAGTGTGGAAATCGTTTTGCTCAACTGAGTACTCTTATAGGACATCAGCGTAGTCACACAGGAGAAAAACCATATTTTTGCCCACAGTGTGGAAAAAGTTTTGATAATCAGAGTCATTTAAAAAAGCACCAGCGTATTCACACAGGAGAAAAACCCAATTCAGACCCTCCAGAATTTCGCGATGTTGCGATTTGCAACTTCAACGCAAATTCAAGCAAACTCCGTGAATTCAGGGCGGTGTTGCAACTTCAGCCAATCACTGCAACTTTCCCGCAAATTTGACCAATCACTGATGTCGTCTTGATGTGACGTC